>JAPYZK010009912.1:0-10326 GCA_030522785.1 Platygaster equestris | reverse complement strand
AACAGCCCTCAAACTGTTTTTAGGTTAGGTTTACCTTTTTTGACAGGTGATGCAAAATCGATACTTACAGTTATCGAGATTTAATCGAGTGTTGATTATGATTATTATAGTATTTCCGTGGTTCCAGTTATCTCTATTTCGGAGATTTCTTAATGTGCCAAGGAGAAAAACCCCCCGCGGGTGTGAAATATTCATGTCTCTCCAAGCCAATCAGAAACTCGGGATACTTTTCCTCCCGCTCCTCGACCAATCAAATCCAGAAGTTACTTTTCTCCCCGCCACTCGACCACTCAGATGCTCGGGTTACTTTTCATCCCGCTACTACTGGTGATGCAAAGTCGACTCGGCTGCCTTCGGCAACTTTCGTCTCGCTTTACAGGCGATGAAAGTCGATCATTCAATAAAGGGATTGTGAAAATTTTATTTTCCTACGGTATGATGCACTTCCAAGTCATTTTTTCTGATGTGAAACTTCGTTACGGGTCATTATTCCATTAGAAAAGCATCGATAAAAAGAGCAATGAACGGGTTACTGCTCAATTCCGAGGATTTATGTCTTGAAATTGGTAGGCATTGACCCAATACCGGCTTTAACCGTCCCTTGATGAAAGTGGCATGCATCGCATCGATTTCCCCAGCCATTAATGATACAAATGCTATAAAAGGAGCCGGGAAAACGAGTCAAGTTCTGGTCGTTCAAGATTTACTCCGAACCAAATACACTTTAGAAATTTCTTTCTCTCGAAGGCGATGAAGGCAATTTTTTAAACATACATCATCCCAACCTCAATATGTCCAAATATGAAAATTTCGACGCCAACACATCAAATTATGTAGATTCGTGCACTGCGCAAACTTTGACTTCAGTATCTGAAAATATTCAAATTCCTTGCATGCGTGGAAACGGGAAGACCTCCTTAACGAGCCGCGAAAATAGGGAAACAGAAGGAAAATATGACAAGCGTAGTTGTTGCTGAGGAAACACGAGAAAGTTTGGATGCGTTACTTGGGGTCGCAGGGGAAACAAGTAAGGCTAATTTAATACGGAGATGAACTTTCTCGGTACGTACGTCGCGTGGAGAGCTCAAGAATATTCCGGCCAAAGGAAAAAGTCTAGGGCGCACATGTGGCACACGGGGCGTGGCACTTCGCACCCCGGGCTCCTCGCGGTCGCGCAAACTTTGACATTTAGTGCAAAGTTCCCGGTTACCGAATTTTCCCTTCGGGCGATTCACGTCGCGGCATTTCCGCCGCGTCCCTTTGTCGCGAGACGCACGTGCGTGAGTGCCCCGAAGGTGAATTCAGTCCAATTTTTTTTTACCCTTCTAGTCGCTGAGGGCTCTTTATGGTGAAAATTTCAGGTCTGCAACTTTTAGCATTCGGAAGATAATGCAATTTAATGGTTTTGGCAATTTAACATTTAGCCCCAGTCTCCCCTACTTTTAATTTTTGACGATTCCGAAGAATACATCAGAGTTATTCATGATAACTGTTTCCAAATTCGAAAACTTATCAATATATCGGAAAATATCTGGATTTGCAAAAGTCCAAAATTATCGAATTTTAAAATCGAACATTCGGATTCCAAAGGTTTAAGAATTCGTTAGGTTCAAAAAAAAAAAGAATCAAATCGGCTGAAATTCTGACACATCTTCGAAAATTCAAATATTCCATATAAATATGAATTCTAATTTGTATTCAAATAAAAAGCCAAAATACTTATATTATTGTGAATTATAGAAATTTTTCTGAAGTATCGAGAGAAGCCTAAATATCGTACGAGTAATTCAAAATATTCAAATAATTCACATGAATTAAAATCCTCAAAAAAATGAATTCATCAAATAAAGAAAAAACTCCTTCCAAGTGTTAAAAAATTTCTCTGAGCATCTTTTAAACTTCCTGATCTACGAAAATCCTCAGAAATCCGCCTCCATGTACGTAATATCCTCCGTATTCTTCCGTGTACAATTTCCTCCATTTTTCTTCACAAAATACTACATCGCTGTACATTTTTCGAGTAATTTCCTGGTGCTATTTTCCACCAGCACTTTCACAGGGCGTTATTTTCACACCCAACGCTATTTTCCTCGAACATGTCCCTACCGGGGGTAATTAACCCTTGCAGTTACGCGAAAGACACCTGAAAACGTTTACACTTTTCGCAGCTGCAGCATTGCTCTCCGTATTTGCCCCGAAAATGCCAAGAAATTACGCCTCCGTAACGTTGATTAATGAGACAAAGAAAAGTGCCCCTCAAAGTTTATTCGCGACTCGAACTGTTTGCAACGGGAGATGTAACAATCGTAGCAATTAAGCTCGTTAATGTACTTCGTTATACCGTTAGTTGCAGTTTAATTGATCTAGTAATTGGATCTTATTGGATGGGGTAAACGGTGACGACCTGCTTTCTCCTTTTCAGGCACAACGATCTTCCTTGGAATATACGAAAGTTCCTGAAAAATCAACTGAAAGACTTCCAGTTCAACGATCTGAAAAACACGAAACCGTGGTCACGGAGTTTGTGGAGCCACACTGACCTCACGAGGCTGAAAGAGGGCATGGTCGCTGCACAGGTACTGGTGGAATTTTGTCATTTCGATATTGCACGGATCGAAATTGCTTGAAAAAATTACCAAAAATTGATGATCGGGACTAGAGTTACAACTTTCAGCATCTCTAAGTAACCGAAAACGTGTGAAAAGTAGCCAATACTTTCAATTTGTTTTCCCTGAATCAATTTTTGCAACATCAATAAAAATAGAAAAACACTTCATGACTAACAGAATGATATTGATCAAAAGAAAGTTGGAAACTCCAGAAAACCATAGAACTTCCGTGATTTTCTGGATTTTCCAGGGTCGAAACAATGTAACTATCGATGAAATTGAAAAACATGAACATTATTCATGCGCACTCCTCCTTATCACCAACAATCTCGAAAATGAAAGAATATTCGAGAACACATAAATTTCCCACACAAACCCCGACTTACGAGTCAGCAAAGAACACTTATTTCCAGCGTCACCAGGTGACCCGCGATTATTTTTCATGAAGGGTGGAAACGGCGTTTCGCCTCTTCGTGATAAATCGCCCCGAAAATTCCAACCACGACCTCGTGTTTCATATCGAAGCAATACCTGCGCGCATTCACGGATCCAATCTTTTTTTATTTCAAAACAGCAAGAAATGGATCGCTTTTTTCTCACAACCCGATGAACTTTTCTAATCGGCCAAAACAGTGGAATGAATTGCTCGTTTTTGGCAACGAAGCTTGGAATCTTGCGTCGTGAAACTCAGTCTTCGCCAAACTACGTCAATTGAGCACGAAAAGTTAACCATTTCTGCAGTTTTTATCTTTCTTATTTTTATCTTATAATACGATAAAAATATACAGTTGTATATATTTATGATACATATTTATAATTCTCATATTGTTATCGTATTATATATATTTTTTTCATCTTTCTTGTTATGATTTTTTATAAAGAAAAAATATTCAAAATATTGAAGTGTGAAATTGATTAATTAGTTTAGAAACCAGATATTTGTAGCTAGAAATTATTCCAAATGCCGAAAAATATGCAGATTTTGAGAAATCTAAATATTTGTTTCAGATTATTGAATGTACAGGGGGCTCGGTACCTAACAGAATTTTTCCCCTAAAATTTTTCTTTTAGACAGAGGGAACCCTTATAATGAAGCGTGACGTCAAGCTGAATAGACAGGTAGAATAATTTTCCCGGATTTTAATCCTTATTTCCATAATTTTGAAATGACAATTTTTAGCAATTTGAAATTCAAATGTAAATTATATAGACGCAGTATTGAGGATTGTTGTTTTTTCGAAGGCGTTGAATGACGCAGACGTCAATTCCGGAGACGAAACCGTGATGATTAATTGCTTTTCTACCTGCTTGACATTTCTGTTGGACCTGAAGAGATTCTGTTCGATACATGTCTGTTAGATACCGAGCCCCCTGTACAATGAATTTCAAATGTTTCAAACATGTATAAGAAACCATGAAGTCCTCAAGATATACTGAAAATACCCCAGATATGGCAAAACTGACCACTTGGGCTCTTCAAGACGGAGAAAAAGTCTTGTCACGCAGTCCCCGGAAACGAATGGGAAGGGGGGGGGGGGGGGGGGCAAGCTCGCCGTGGGATGCTAAATTCCCAGCCACCCCAGCAGTAACTAGAGATAATGTCGCGTTGCGGCGGCATGCTTTAAGTCGCAGTTAAAGAGCGTTACGTGCGAAACGTTCGGGGCATTGAGAATCGAATTAACGACAGGTCTTAGCACTGACTCCAGCTTAATTAATCCCCATTTGCGCTTCTGTCCCTGAGCGTGCGGTAGCACTACTGGTCGCGCAACCTACGGAATTTAATCTGCCTAAAACCGTGAATGCCACGGACCTCCACAGTACACCAACATATTTTGCGCCGATTTCGAGTAAATATTTTAGATCCTCGAATTCCGAAACATTCTAGTTTAGATGTAAATGTTATGGAATGGTTAACTTTTTACGAACAAATTCGAAGATTGAGAATACTACTTATAAATTGAAAACTTTCACATTTTTATGATAACTCACTCTGGGGAGAGGTGTGCAAGTTTTATACAGCAAAGTTTTTCACGTCATAATACCACGCAATCGAGCAATAAACTGCGCTCCACTCGAAAGACGTTTCCGACAAAATCAATTTCGAGCAATTTCCAGAACAAAACACCTGAAATATTAATGACCCCGCCGCCTGATAAAACGTCAATATTTTCGGCAAATTCGCGTTCAAAATCGGATCCGCTTCGTTCCATAAACTGACTCTCCCCGGCATTAAATTTAATGAAACATCTCCATAAACGCTTTACCCATGCCATCAATTCAGCGAAATCATCCGTCTCGAAATTCCATTTCGTATTCATACGTACAGAAGCTGGAAACGCGTCGCATTGACAAAAGGGGACGTCACTTTTAAACGCCAACTTCCGCCAATATTTTCGCAACGCCTTTCACAGTCATTTCGCGGAGTACGGCGTAAACTGTAAAAATTGCAGAAAATTTTCCGGGCGATGTTCCGTCGTAAAAACGTCCACGGAAATCATCGCGATCGAATAAATTTCGGGACGTTAAAAAGCACTAACGTCACCAAGTTCTACACAAACGGTACAATAGATAGAAGTAATAACCCTCCTTAAGAATCGCCAGATTTATAACTCGCCGGCGCGGCAAGTTTTAATTAAATCGTAAAAAATCCAATATAGTGGCCCATTCGTTTTCCCGGTTGTCCATCGCATAATTCGTACCGCCGCGAGGCTGTGGCCCGTCATTCGCGAAGGAAAGAAAAAGTTAAGTCCGGTGGACGTGGTTTTGGCCGATAGGCAAGAAAAACGGCGAGATTTTGCGAATCCGGCGAGATAGCGCCTTCGAGACCGCGCGGGATCTTTCGGATTGTCCTTTGCGCAAACTTGATAAAGCTGCCCATTCGTCTCGTGATTTGTGTTGGGATCACGAGAAAGTTTTGTTGATTCAACGAAATATTTCACGAAAATATATAATATATATGCTTTTTTTTTTTTTTTTTTATTGAAGGCCATCAAAACTTTCGGAATTGTCGAGAATATTGATAGGTACTCATCTAATTTTGTGAAAATATTGTGATTTCAAAATAATCAAAATTCTCAAAATTATGTAAATTTCGAAAATTCTTGGAATTTCGAAAATTTTTTCATATCTCCAAAATCAACGTCATTCTTTTTATACTTAAAATTTCAGTAATTCCTGAAATTTTTTAAATCAGTAGATCTTCAAAATACTAAAAAGTGTCATAATGTTCATAATTTTCAAAATACTTGAGATTTTCAACATTTGCAAAATTTTCGAAATCATCAAGAGAATCAATAATTTTCAAAATTCGTTCAAATTGCTGAATTTGGAGATAATCCAAATCCTTAAAATTATGGAAATTTCAAAAATTTCCTAGATTTTCGGAATTTTTTTGAATCTCCAAAATTAACAACATGTCCCAAATACTCAAAATTTTCAAAATTTTCGAAATCATCAAGAGAATCAATCATTTTCAAAATTAGATTTTGATTAGATTAGATTTCAAATTAGATTTCAAATTGCGAAATTTAAAGATAATCCAAATCCTCGAAATTATGGAAATTTTAAAAATTCTCTAGATTTTCGGAATTTTTTGGAATCTTCAAAATTAAGAACATTTTCCGAATACTCAAATTTTCAAAATTTTCGAAATCATCATAAGAATCAATAATTTTCGAAATTAGTTCAAATTGCGAAATTTAAAAATAATTCACATTCTCGAAACTATGGAAATTTCAAAAATTCTGTAGATTTTTGGAATTTTTTGGAACCCTCAAAATTAACAACATTTCCTAAATCCTCAAAATTTTCAAAATTTTCAAAATCATCAAAAGAATCGATAATTTTCATAACTAGTTTAAATTGCGAAATTCAGGAATAATCCAAATTCTCGAAATTATGGAAATTGAAACAATTTTCTATATTTTCAGAAATTTTTGGAATCTTCAAAATGAACAAAATTTTTCAAACACTAAAAATTTTCAAAATTTTCGAAATCATCAAAAGAATAAATAATTTCCAAAATTAGTTTTAATTACGAAATTTGAAGATAATCCAAACCCTCGAAATTACGGAAATTTCAAAAATTCTCTAGATTTTGAGAATATTTTGGAATCTTCAAAATCAACATTTTCCAAACACTCAAAATTTTCAAAACTTTTGAAATCATCAAGAGAATCAATCATTTTCAAAATTAGTTTTACTCACGAAATTTGAAAATAATCCAAATCCTCGAAATTATGAAAATTTCAAAAATCCTCTAGACGTTAAGAATATTTTGGAATCTTCTAAATTAACATTTTCCAAACACTCAAAATTGTCAAAATTTTCAGCCAGTGTAGAGGGTTTGGATGAAAGGTCGGGCCGAGAAAAAACTTCGAAAATCGAAATGTTTCGAAATCAAAGTAAACTATTAGACAAAAAAACGTGTCCGATGTAAATTACACTGACTGACACGGAAACACTAGGTTTTGAAAGTAGAACCATCCAGGTTTTCCTTGTCGCCCCTGAAAGGTCAACACATAGAAATCGTTCGCCGGGATCGATAATCAATGATCCCAGTCCGCGTAACCCCTAGAAAACAGAGGGCCACGGATCGTGTTGATGAAAGGGCTGCTTACGATAAAATTTTACGGCACGGTTCTGCCTCGAGCCCGAGGTCGTTTTTGGAACAAAGTAGAGTCGGGCGGACAGGAAATGAAAAGCCGAAATATGTGTTGGAGGAGGAGCCGATCGAACCCGGGACGTTATCGACAGCGACGGGTCTCGTATTTACCACGTTCAATGTTTTCACCCGCAGAAACAGTAACAGAAAAATAACACGGGTTCGCTTGAAATGAAGAAGAAAGACAAATGGAAAACGAAAAATAGTAAGACGGTCGTGCGCAATACGTCGATGCATTTATTTCTTTATCCAAACAACTTCAGTATAACAACATTTTCTCCGAACTAAACTACACAGGAACTTTTTCTACCACATGAAATTTTCAATATGACTAATCCCAGAATGTTATCGAAAATTGGAAATTTATTTTAATCGTTTTCCCAGCCAAATTGATAAACATAAATAAATAAATAAACATAAATTCGGCTGGGAAAACGATTTAAATAAGTTTTCGATTCCCAACATTTGACAACTCAGCGATGAACGAGAAATAAAAAATGTTGACGAGCTAACATTTTGTTTTCGAAGGAAGGGTGACGATACTTCCTTGGTGGACATTTTCTTCTGTCCATTTTTGGAATTTACCCCGGTTTATTTTTGTGGTAAATTAATGTGGGATACCGAAGATTCGCGCTTACTAAGCAGCGGAAGCTGCGCGAATGTGGCGGAGTGTCCCCGACAGATAAGGGACGACGGACGATTGTTTACGGCGTATCACTTTGCTGTGTCCTCGGTCCGATGTTTCGGGACAAAAGACCTACAAAGTGCAATAATGACGACGCGGTTCGCGAACTGGGAGTTTCGGGGGATTTCGGGGTTTGACCGGATTTCGGGATGAATCGGAGCCGGAGTTTCGGGCTTTGATAACAATGCACTTTGTATTCTCCGAGAAAAGAGATATGTGTTGAGGGAGGAATTTTACTAGAGGATTTCATTAAGAATTACCCCCCCCCCCCCCCAACATACATTGCAAATGTAAAGGTCGGCCGTCGCTTTTTGATTGATATTGAAAACATCATATTTTTTCATTGAAAATAACTGATATCAAAAACGTCGCTTTCAGACTTTTTTCAACATTTTGACCTAATGCCTTCGACATACTACAGAACGATGAAATAGAAAAATCGATGTAATGACGGGTTAAAAAGCGCTCGACGGCCCGCTTTTCTTTAAGTTGAAGGAAATGCAATTCGTGGTGGAAGATGGTACAAAATTATTTTTCATAATTATTTGGTATACAAGTTTCTTTGGTTGTCAAGTTGTACTTCAAAATGTCATTTTTGACGGCCAACTGACATTTATGACATAGACATAGCATAGAAATGACATCGCATAGAAATTATAAATCAATATAATCCTTTATCAAATAAAATTAGCAAGCACTCGAATTGTATACACATTACTCAAAATTAAATAAATTATTATATACCTTCCATCTAACTGATTAGATCCTCTTATCAATAAATAATAACTCACGATCGAGCCTGAAACAATTCTAATCCACTTTCTTGTATTGGATTTTTACAGTTCTGGTCGGCCTACGTGCCGTGTGCATCGCAACATCTCGATTCCGTTCAGTGGGCGCTTGAACAAATCGATCTCATTCGAAGGCTAGTCAACAAACACCCGCAAAGTATGGTCCTCGTTACTACTGCAGAAGGTGTGTGCCAGTTCAAATGTTTACAAAAGAATCAGAGGCTTGCACATCTACAATTTCAATTTTCTCACATTTTCGAAAATTTCAAAACCTTTCGAGCCTGTTCATACTATAGTTCTTCAAACCAAGAATGTAAAATAATTTCCCAATTCATTTTTTTCCCTGACACCCATCAATATTTCCAGTTTGAATTGACAATATGGAACTTTTCACTCAAAACTTCAGCAAAAACTCACTTAAAACTCTTGGATCTAAATTCGAACCCAAAGAATCCCAAAACTTGGCTAATCATTTACTTTTTCCGGGTTCTTTTCGACGATAAGGCACTCAGGAAAGTCAGGAATGAAACCTCGCACGTTTCCCATTGTTTTCCTGCGAATCGTTCCGTTCTAGCGATCCCTCACCGTCTCTTTTCCAATTATTCTAGCGTTATGCAAATCCCGTGATGAAACTCGGCAAAGTTTCGCTCTTGATCAAGGCCCCGAACAGTTGTCGCAGTTGCTCGGGGTGTTACCAATTGCGAGAAATTCGGTTTAAAGCTGATAGGGTAGGGGGGAAGGGGATGAAAGAGACGCCGGAAAGCGGCGAGATATTTAGTTGTGCGGTGCTTGTGCATGCATATCGAGCACACGGGGCATTTCTCTTGGACAAGGTTTCACTATTCGAAAGGACTTGAAACCAATTGTTCCCTAGGAACCTACCTTCAACTTCGAAAGTTTTTGTTTCATCACGGTCCTAACACTTGTGGTTCGGCTTGAAATCCGATTTTACATCGTCCTAAAAGTTACTTCTCTGGATAATATTCTATACCTTATTAAAAGCAACATCTCTTGTGTTTCTTCTATTGACTTTTTAGATTTCAAATGTACAGTAAATATCAAAGAGTGCGAGTCTTTTCCATATTTCAAATATCTTCCAAATCATTTACTCAGTTGTCTGATCCAAAACGACTGGAAATCAACTGCTACGTATTTTCGAATGCAAAATCATGTATTTATTTTGTGGATCTGGCATAGAGTCTGTCCCGGACTGACTGGCGTGTGGCCAACGATCTATATGGTTTCTAGATTGGCACGACCGTGCTAAACGAAACCTTTCACAATTCAAGATACAGAAAAATCCACTCCACAGCAAATATTTTCAATAATTTTGAATAATAGGGCGATAAGAAACCTTTATTCAACGCCCGCGAGAAATATGTAATTTCGTGGCCCTGAACAGAGTGGACGAAATAATGGATTACCTGATTGTTGACGTATGGCATGCGAGTGATGAACTCTTCGCCCACTAGTGGGCGCATAAGCTGTTCGCCCACGCTCATCTTAACGACCTATAGCTATTTACTCACTCACGCTTAGTTTAGCGACCGTTTACGCACGGATAATGGAAACAAGATG
>JAPYZK010009907.1:0-10520 GCA_030522785.1 Platygaster equestris | reverse complement strand
TCAAAATCAGAAAAAAAGTTCACCCAAATTAGCCATTTTTTCTATATTTCTCGAAACTGTAAATAATTTCAGAGTTTGAAAATTATCTCGTTCGATTTCTAAGATTCTAAAATGAAGTGAATTATGTAAAATCTTTAAAATTCTAGTCAAAAATCGAACTTATGTAAATTTTGGAAATTATCGATGTATCAAATTTCAACTATTCGCTTATAAAAATTTCAAATCTTCAAAATCGGAAAAAAATACACTAAAACCAGTCATTTTTTCTAAATGCTCGAAACTGTAAATAATTTCAGGGTTTCAAAATTATCTCGTTCGATTTCCAAGATTCTAAAAATAAGTGAATTATGTAAAATCTTCAAAATCTAGTCAAAAATCGAACTTATGTAAATTTTGGAAATTATCAATGTATCAAATGTTAACTATTCGCTGATAAAAATTATAGAACTTCAAAATCAGAAAAAAAGTACACCAAAGTCAGCCATTTTTTCTGTATTTCTCGAAACTATAAATAATTTCAGAGTTCAAAAATTATCTTGTTCGATTTCCAAAATTCTAAAAATAAGTGAATTATTCAAAATCTTCAAAATTCTAGTCAAAAATCAAACTAATATAAATTTTGGATATCGATGTATCAAATTTCAACTATTCGCTAATAAAAATTTAAAAACTTCAAAATCAGACAAAAGTACACCAAAATCAGCCATTTTTTCTATATATCTAAAAAAATGCCCAACTTCACACTTCAAAAACCAAAAATCCATCAATCACGAAAATAATGCTAAATCCCCCCAAAAAAATATGACCATTCATACACAAATAGAAATTCAAAACTTATCTCAATCATTAACACCAAAATTTCAAGACTCTTCAAACTTCTGAATAAACCTTTATTTCATCCCACGGAAATTTCGGCAAATTACGAACGAACTCAACATATTCATGTTTTTCAAGTGTCGAAATTGGGGCGTAAAATACTTACGCTCCAATTGAAGGTAATGCCGGTTATTTTCCCGCGCCGAATATTGTTTTATGTAATTGACTTTCAAAACTCATGGCTCAATTCATAAAATACGATCCCTTTTTTCCAAAATGCTCACGAGCTTCGTGGATTGTTATTGTTCAAGTTCAAAGTCGGGCTTTTGTTCGATGGATCGTAAAGGTAAAAGTTATGCGAGCGCAATTAGAATAACGAGCGAAGTGAAGTAGCACTTTCACTGACAAAACTTCTTTTTCTTCGAGTCAAGGCTGAATCGGCGTGATCAATAACCTTTGGGCGATTTTTTTTCACGATTCGGAACCGATTTTAGAATTTAAAAGAACGAGATTTGAGATGGAACTGAGGCTACGTTTTTTGTTGTACGGGTACAGATGTTAATTATTCAAAGAGATTTGATAATTACGATTTGCAGCCGATTTTGAATATTTGAGATTTGAGTGTTTCTTAGATTTTAGCGAATTTTAATATGAAAAATTATCATTTGAAATAATGATTGGATTTGTTAATAATTATCCATATTTTATGAATCGTTTCGAAATATTTTGAATTTTTGGCTAATTTTGAGCATGTTTACGAATTTTGGGAATGTAGAAATTTGAGCAAATTTTGGGTATTTTGAGCGGAATTTTGAATTTTTTGACATTTTACGAAAAAAGAGCGTTTTTGAAATAATTTGGAATTAGAATTGGGAAACTTCACAAAAATTGTAAATTTTCCAAGTTCCTTGAAAGATTAGAAAATCTCTACATTTTCAGATAAATTATAATATTCTTAGATTGGCACAATTTTTGAATTTATCTTGCAATTCAGATTTTTTCTGAAAATCGATGAAAAGTAACAGATTGCAGTAATTTTTAGTAAAAATGAACTTAAAACATAAAATTTCGAATTTCGAACATTTAACTTCTTAACTTTCAAAATTTTAATTCATAATTTATAATTCGAATGAAAAATGTTTAAAACGTACGAAATTGAAGCCACAAATAAAAGTTTGGAAAATTCAATCCGAAATAACAAATTTTCATACAGAATAACTGTATTTTACAACTGGTTTTCTGAATCAAAATTTTAATAATAATGATGCGAAAAATTCAAGAATTTCTGAACTATGTAAAACGAATATCAAAGTCATAAAAAAATTTTTTGATGATTATGTATATTTTATTAATCGTTTCGAAGTATTTTGGATTTTTGGCTAATTTTGAGCATGTTTACAAATTTTGGAAATGTCGAAATTTAAGCGAATTTTAGGGTTTTTGGGCGGAATTCTGAATTTTTCGACGTTATACGAAAAAATAGTGTTTTTGCAATAATTTGAAATTCGAACAATACTCAATTCTGTCAGAATTTCAGCCATTTTTGAATTTAAATCGGGAAAAATTTTTGGATTTTTTCAAAGATTGAAAAAATCACAACATTTTGTGAAAATCACAACTTTTTCAGGTTTTCCGCAAATTTTGATATTTTTCGGATATTCGGAGTTTCTCTAAATATTTCTCATTTTTAATATACTTCGAACTTTTTAGAAAAGCTTTTCAAACGATTGCAAATTTTTCCGAAATATCAGCAATAATATATATATACATGACAAAAATTTCAGCATTTCTGCAAAGATTGAGACAGTGACGGAATTTTGCAAAAATCACATATTTTTCAGGTTTTTCGTAAATTTTGAAAATTTCTGAATGTTTGTCAAATGTGTACATTTTTGTCGAAATTCGAAGTTAATTCTTTTTCAAATCAAGAATTTCATAATTCGGGAGAATATGCAAAATTGGGAAACTTCACGAAAATTGTAAATTGTCCAAGTTCGTTATAAGATTATTAAATTCCTACATTTTCGGATAAATTATAATATTCTTAGATTGACAAAATTTTTTTATTTATCTTGCAATTTAGAATCCTGATACATTTTCGAAAGTATAGATTTTTGCGAAATTTAAAAAAATGAGAGATTTTTCTGAAATTTAGACGATTTTATAGTGTTTGAAAATCTGAATTTTTGAGGAAATTCCGAAATTCTTCGAATTTTGCATGTCTTGAAAATGATTTGAAATTTATAATATTTGCGCAAAAATCCTACATTCTTAGGATTCGAAAATTTCTACGATTAGCTGATATTCAAACATTTTCAAAATTTTTTGAAACAAGCTGAAATTCTCGTCATTGCATCAAATTAATATGGAATTTGATTCGAAGTACATTTTCGGAATTGGAAAATTTCTACGATTTTGTCTAATATTTAGAAATGTCTAGTATTTTCCGAAAAGAGCGAAAATTCTCGTGAAAAAATCAAATAACTACTCAAATTTCAAGTAAACAAAAAAACACTCAAAAATCTTTAAAATTCGTAAAAAATTATGGTAACTTTTTAATCTTACAACTTTTCTATAGGGTATCATAATTTCAGAAAATTTTCAAAAATTTCCGAATTATCAGTTCATCAATTATTTAAGTATATTTTTGCATACTTTCGAGTATTATTCAGTACTCATGAGTAATTTCGCCTAGTATTCAGTATTTCTACGCAGTTTTTGCATAACTTCGTCCAGTTTCAACATAACTAGTAGTTTTAGGTATTAAACTATATCATAAACCCTTAAATCTACGTATTAAAAAAATCCTCGATCTAATTCCCCCATAACCTACCTCAAAAACCACACTCGCGCCTCGGAACTCGATCCCCCATAAATTCGCGACTCGTTGGCGCGGCCTCGCGGCGTCATGTAATAAAATAATTCTCCGCGCTGAAAATCGTCCGCGACATAAACAAAACGAAATACTCGCCTTCCATAAATCAAAGGGAGTCATCACGCGAGATTAATCGAAGGCTCCGCGCGTGAAAGGAGGAACAAAAGACAGCGAGATCATGGGAAAAAGACAAAGGGGCTGAAAAAAAATGCCTGCGGTGGTTGTAAAAATGATCGCATCGCGCGAAATTGCGCTCTACATTTTATCGGCGTAATGGGCAGGTGGTGCTTTTTTTGTCGCTCGAATTCCGCAAAGAGCGTAAATGAAAATATTCGCGGCTGGTCCGGAACCGGACCCACTTCAGGGCCTTCAGGGTCGCGCGCGAAGGTGACTCCGAGTCGACGCGTGCGGATTATTTCAGGGAGAATGATGAATTTTTGGGAGGGAAGTGTTTTTTTGAGTTTACGTAGTAATTTGATGGAAATCAAAGGATTTTCCTGATTTTTGTGCACGTTTTTTTAACTGGGAGAGGATTATTGTATGGAATCATGATTTTATTTGAATTTTTGGAATTTTTGAAGATTAAGAATTCGGACTTTCAGAAATTTCAAGAGTTTTGCATTTTGAATTTTTTTCAATTCATTAATTGCTTTCCTTTTTTCATTAATTAATCATTAGTCAGAAAGTATGATTAGATTTGAAAATTTGAAGTTTGAGATGTTTCAGAAGTTTAGTTGTCGAAATTTTGGGTGTTTGAAATTTTGAAACATTAGTTAGTTTGATATCGTTGATTTTTCAGAAGTTTTGACGAAATTAGGAAAAACAAATTCTCGTAATTATTTTTTGAACGTTTTTTGATCGACCACTTTTATTTTCGTATTTATTTATCATCAGTCTCAAAAAGTTACCAGATTCGAAATTATTGCATTTTTTTCAAAGTTTGGAACTTAGGATGTTTCTGAAATTTCAAATTTTGGAAACTTCAGTAATTCGAAATTTCATGAAATTGAGGTTTGAAAATTTTTTGAACATTCGGGAGTTTAATAACGTTGATTTTTCGGAAGTTTTCACAAAATGTAGTCTAATGAAATTCCTTAATTATTTGATTAACGTTTTTTGATTAATTGCTTTCATTTTTAAATTAATCTTCCATTAGTTTGAAAAAATAACGAGATTTCAAAGTTTTGAATTTGTGTCGGAAGTTTGGAATTAGGGATTTTTTAGAAGTTTGAAAGTTTTGAAACTTTTGGAGTTCGGAATTTTCGAAATTTTAGGTGTTTGAAATTTTGAAACATTAAGTAGTTTGATATCGTTGATTTTTTGGAAGTTTTGACGAAATTAGGTAAAACAAATTCTCGTAATTATTTTTTGAACGTTTTTTGATCGACCACTTTTATTTTCGTATTTATTTATCATCAGTTTCAAAAATTTCCAGACTCGAAAGTTCGGAATTTTTTTCAAAGTTTGGAATTTGGGATGTTTCGGAAATGTCAAATTTTGGAAACTTCAGTAAATCGAAATTTTCGAAAACTGAGATTAAAAAATTTTTTTTCAACATTCAGGAGTTTGATAACGTTGATTTTTCGGAAGTTTTCACGAAATTTAGTTAAATAAAATTCCTCAAATATTTGATGAACGTTTTTCGATTAATTGCTTTCATTTTTGGATCAATCATTCATCATTTTGGAAAAATTACTAGATTTAAAAAATTTGAATTTGTGTCGGAAGTTTGGAATTTTCGAAAACTTAAGAGTCTCCTGAATTTCGAAATTATACGATTTTGGAATTTTGGAACTGGAAAACTGGAAGTGTAAAAAATGTAGTAATATGAAAAAAAAACTCGCGAAAAAAAGGAATATTCAATTAGGTACGAATTTCGATCGAAACATTATCAAGCAATTGATCTTTTGATCATTTAATCCGGATGATAAACCATATAACTCCGAAAATCTCCATTCGGGCCTGAATTTCCCAATTAAAAATCCATGAATATCGTTTAATCGATTCCAATTACCGAAACGAGATAATCCCCAGTGGCCAGTGCATATTTCACAACTTCTTAATTCTCACGAATTCGATCACCTTGCGAAACACGCTTTCGATAATTTTTTTTTATTAACGTTCTTCGACCGATCTTTTTTTTATTCTATGAACTATTTCAGATATTTTTAGGATTTTTGGGACTCCTAGAAACTCTTTAGAAATTGAATAAAGAGGAGAAAATTATTCAAAACCATTTGATAACAATTCGAAAAGATATGATGAAATGAATTTTAATATACATTTCCTGGAACTTAAGATTGATCTAAAGCACAAACAGAAAAAAAATGTTCACCTTTTTTTACCTATTTCATGATTCATGAAGGTCACGAAACTTTGTTATAAATTAACGGTAGATTCCGGAAAAATTTCAATTTTCGTAAGAAAACATCAAAATTTTATTTTTTTTTTCCTCATTTTTCACTAATTTATGAATATCATAAAGAGAAAAATCTACGAATTTAAAAAAAGTTTTTTCCGTCTTTCCCAAAATTTTCCAAAGTCTCGAAATTAAGGTTTTTCGACCGATTTTTTTTATTCTATAAACTATTTTAGATGTTTTCAGGATTTTTGGGACTTTGAGGAACTCTTTAGAAATTAAATTAAGAGTTAGAAAATTTTCAAAAACAATTCGATAATGATTCGAAAAAATATAATGAAATGAATTTCAATATACATTTCCTGAAACTTAAGATTAATTCAAATCACAAATAGAAAAAAAAAGGTTAACTTTTTTTACCTATTCCATGATTCATTAAGGTTACGGAACTTCGTTATAAATTAACGTTAGATTCCGAAAAAGTTTCAATTTTTGTAAGAAAACATCAACATTCTATTTTTATTTCGTCGATTTTTACTAAATACATGAATATCATAAAATATTGAGAAAAATCGACGAATTCCAAAAAAGTTTCTTCCGTCCTTCCCAAAATTTTCCAAAGTCTCCAACACTCCCGAAAACGTCAAAATTTTTTATTTCTTTACTGCTTTCCCCACGAATCCGATGCACCTTGCGAAACACGTTTCCAATCATTAGCATGCAGAGAAAAATCGATCGGTTACAACTTCCGATGAATAATTCTCTTTTTTTTTTCTTCTTCGTCAATGGCGTTGGCGCAAAGTGAATGTCATTGATCGGGCAAAAATTAAAGGAAATTTTGGCAATGCCACGGCGTTGGCTAATCCGAGATAAGAGATCGAGTGATCCAATTTCTCGAGGAACCATGAAAGGAGTGACCACATAGAGAATGTTACGTCAAAACGTCCCCGAAATTCCTGGCTTTTCGGGCGTATAAAAGACGGTTTCTAAGTCTCAAATTCATTCATTCGCTTGTCGTGACTAGTTGAAGTGATCAAGTGGAAATTTGTGAAAAATGGCTTCCAAGGTAGGAAAATCGGAAAAAGTGGGGTTTTTTGAGAGTGGCTGAGTGGTGGACCAAATTTTCGGAGTTTTTGTTACATTTTTTCATATTTTATGAATCGTTTTGAACTATTTCGGACTTCCAAGAAATTTTAAACATATTTTCAAATTGTGTGAGTGTTGAAATTCGAGCGAATTTCGAGGATTTTGGGCGGATTTTTAAACTTTTTAACATTTTACGAAAAAAATAGTATTTTTGCGATAATTTGAATAATTTTCGATTTGGTCGAAATTTGAGATATTTTTGAATTTGGATAGATGAAAAATGTGTTTGGATTTTTGCAGAGATAAAAAAATCACATTTCTACAAATTTTGATATTTTTAGAATGTTCGGAAGTTTTATTAATTTTTTTGTTTTCGATTTTCAACTTGAAAAAAAGCTCTTTTTCGGTCATTTGAAGAATTTGAGATTGTCTTCGGATTTTAGAAATAATTTATGATTGAGAAAAATTTTAGAATTTTTGCGAAGATCGATATAATGCAGGAATTTCGAAAAAATCTCGTATTTTCCAGGTTTTTCAAAAATTTTGGATTTTTTCGGATGTTTGAATTATGTCTACATTTTTTGGATTTTTATAGAAATTATAAATTTGAACGATGTGCAAAATAGATAGATTTTTGTAATAGTTGAAAATACTTGCAATTTTGTTGAAAAATCGCGAATTTTCGCATGTCAAAAAATATGTTGAAATGGAAAATGTTACGAAAATTGTACATTCTCCAACTTTTCGGAATGATTAAAAAATGGCTACATTTTTGGATAAATCAAGTTATGTTGAGATTGGCAAAATTTTTTCATTTTTCCTGCAATTTATAATTCTGCAACATTTTGGATAAGTATCAAAATTTTGCGGACATTCAAAGAATGTATTACTTTTTCGAAATTCAGACGATTTTTAAATTTTGAATAATCCTGATTTTGGCGCGAATTCCGAAATTCTACGATTTTTGCATGTGTTGTGAATTTCGCAAATATCCAAAAAAAGTTTTAAAACTGTAAAATTTTTGCGGAACTCCTAAATTTTCGAAATTGTGAATTTCACAAATATCCAAAAAAAGTTTCAAAACTGTAAAATTTTTGCGGAACTCCTAAATTTTCAGGATTGTGAATTTCGCAAACGTCCAAAAAAAGTTTCCAAACTGTAAAATTTTTGCGGAACTCCTAAATTTTCGGGATTGTGAATTTCGAAAATATCCAAAAAAAGTTTTGAAACTGTAAAATTTTTGCGGAACTCCTAAATTCGCGGGATTCGCACATTTTCACGATTTTGGCTGATTTCAAAACTGTTCAAAAATTTCCGAAAAAAGCAAAAATTCTCGTAATTACATCAAATATGCAATTCGATCTTAAAAACTCAAAATTTCTGGAATCAAAAAACACATATATCAATTTCTCAAAACCTTAAAAACTTCTAAAAAATTACAACCCGAAAATTTTGCCTCTTTTCTGTAGCCAATCCACATTTTACCCTTGATGAATTCGTATCCAAAAATTGATACCAAATCCATTCTTCCATAAAAAAATTCAAGTCTCTCAAATTCGTTATAAATATGGAGTTAATATTTATTTCTGAACTCGACTGTACCACACTTAAGTTTCGGAGCAAATGATAAATTGGATTGAATTTAATTACTCGTTCGGTGCACAATGAATGCAGAAAAAAGAGCCAAACACGAGCCGACTCCTCCAAGATAAACTCCCACTTCCATGCAAAATATCTTTCCTTTTCTGTAACGCGCTCCGCAGCGGCGGAATGCTTTCAAAATAATGCAGAAAGTACTTCGCGCCGCGCAAAAATAGCGCACACATTTTTTTTTCGTCATTTTGTAATTTTAAGAACACCGTCTCGCGACTTGAATTATTGCTCTAGGTTTATAACAAATTAAGGGCTTCAAAACGTAAATGATTAATTTTTCCGATCCAAATTTTCTTTTCATAATCATTGAGTCATCTGGTCATTTTTCATTGATTTAATGGTGAAATGTTAACGTTTTTGTTATAACCATATTTATTGGGACACGGAGACATTTTTTTATCGTATATATTATGAAATTTTCGATTTTTTGAGTGTGGACTTTCAAATTTTTGCATTTGTTTAAAATTTAAATATTGAGATTTCTGAAGCGTTTCTGAGAAGGAGAAGTTATTTTGAATTATTGGAAAATTGTTTAAAAATATTAATTTATCGAAAAATCGGAAATTTTGAGATCGATTTTTTTTCTATGATACAATTCTTACAGACTTTCTAGTTTTCTCGAAATCATTGATAAATTTGAAACATTTTTTATTCTGAACCACTTTTGAATTGTTTGAAAATATTTATAAAACGAAACATTGGAAATTTCAAGATCGATTTTTCTCTATTTCAGTACAATTCTTACAGACTTTCTAGTTTTCTCCAAATCATTGATAAATTCGAAACATTTTTGATTTTGAACCACTTTTGAATTGTTTGAAAATATTTGAAAATTGCAAATCTCAAGGTCGTTTTTTTTCCTATTCCTGTACAATTCTTACAGACTTTTTAGTTTTCTCCAAATCATTGATAAATTTGAATTTGAACCATTTTTAAATTTTTTGAACATTTTCATTTAACGAAAAATTGGAAATTACGAAATTGATTTTTTTTCGATTTCAGTACAATTGATAAATTTAAAAAATTATCGATTTTGAACCACTTTTGAATTGTTTAAAAATATTTATGTAACGAAAAATTGGAAATTTCAAGATCGATTTTTTTTCTATTTAATACAATTCTTACATACTTTCTAGTTCCCTCCAAATCATTGATAAATTTGAAAAATTCTTGATTTCAAACCACTTTTGAATTGTTTAAACATTTTGATTGACCGAAAAATTTAAAATTTCAAAATTGATTTTTTTTCGATTTCAGTACAATTTTTACAGACTTTCTAGTTCCCTCCAAATCATTGATAAATTTGGAAAATTTTTGACTTTGAACTACTTTTGAATAGTTTGAAAATATTTATTTAACGAAACATTGGAAATTTCGAGATCGATTTTTCTCTATTTCAGTACAATTCTTACAGACTTTCTAGTTTTCTCCAAATCATTGATGAATTCGAAAAATTCTCGACTTTGAATCACTTTCAACATTTTTTAAGCATTTTAATGTAACGAAAAATTGGAAATTGCGAAATTGAATTTTTTTCGATTTCAGTAAAATTTATACAGATTTTCTAGTTCCTTCAAAATCATTAATAAATGATTAAAAAATTAAAAAAATTCTTTATTTTAAACCACTCTTAAATTGTTTGAACATTTTAATTTAACGAAGAATTAGAAATTGCGAAATCGATGTTTTTTTCTATTTCAGTAAAATTTGTACAGACTTTCTAGTTCCTTC
>JAPYZK010009885.1:0-10492 GCA_030522785.1 Platygaster equestris | reverse complement strand
CAAATTCAGAGAGTCGAATACAGAAATCTAAGAATAATCATTATATTTTAAAAATAAAAAATATATTCCCAAAGAAGAAAATTGTTGGTATTTTTAATTGTCTATTCATTTATTCAAGTAATTAGTCTCCGTTTCCGAATTTTTAATTCGTTCCTAAAATTCCAAAATCCAAATACTCAAGTATCTGACCAAAACAATTTCAGAACGTAAATGAGAAGTTGAAAAAATTAATTTCATCGATGATAAAATGTGGAAAATTAAATTTTGATTGTTATCTATTCAAAAATGTTATGTTCTTCAATATTCAAGGAGTTGCAAATTCAGAAAGTGGAAAAAATCAGATTGAGCTTAATACCAAAATTTTATACACGATCAAATAAACAAACTTAAAAATTCAAAATTATTAAAAAAAATATCAAAACTTTGGATCTTTTTCTTCTAAACCCACAAATTCTCGATTTTCATCATTACAATTTCGTCTCAAACACAAAAAAAGGAAGGAAATAAACAAAAATCGAAAAACCAATTCACCTTTCAATATTTATTACAACCACTAATAACAACATAATTTTATTCAACTATACAACAATAATACTATCCAAAATTTCGTAATCCATTCCAAAATCCAGTTGCTGAAAACATTTCTGACCCACGCAGACAAAGTGAAGCGTCATACAAATAATCAACGATTTTGATACCCGCACGTTTTATTTTACGTAATCTATTATTTCCATCACAAACCTTATCAGTAACAAAAATACATGTTATCAATTATCGTCACCCCCTAGAAAACAAAACAAAAAAAAAAGATTCTAATAACTCTTTATATAAAATTCTAGATCTAAAGTGCCTTCTCCCAAAGGAATGATTTCTCACATGAACTAACATTTCCATTGCTGACTAGAAATTTTCCGGTGAAGTAAATTTAATTCAAATATTGTTCGTCTTTGTTGTAAACTTGTTAATTTTAAAATGTTCATTCCACTCGTACTACACCGAGTTTCATATTCACATGCACAAATTCAAATATTTCTCATTTTTGCGAATTTTTCAGACAATTTTGACAAATACTCGTACCTACCTAAATCCTGCGAATTTGACGAAACAACGAAAATCTATGGAAATTAAAGGAGGGGTTTTCTGTCAATGAAAATTCAGCGTGCGATAATTTATTGCTAAAAGATTTTTAATCAAATGTCTCATTAGAAAAAACAACTTTCATCACAATCACGTGGATGTATATATTTTTTTTCGTCGCGAATTTTGCAGGTTTTACAAAGAAAAAACGAAAATCTTATCAAAAGTCGTAAATCCACGTTTTTTGTACGTTGCACGTGTAATTTTTACCATTTTTGTCGCCCTAGGGCGAAAATCACAATTTTTTGCGAAACCTGCAATTTTCGCCGAATCGTATTTTACGCACCACGGGGGGAAAACGTTGACTTTATTCCCGAAAATGTGATAAAAAGTCGCAAACCCACGTTTTCTCCACGGTGCACGCGATATTTTCACCATTTTTATCATCTTTGGGCGGAAAGGGTAACTTTTCCGGCCTGGGGCGAAGAAAAATACGTTCGGGACACGTTCAGACGCCACAAATTGACGGGATTCGCGGGATGGGTGAAAGGGCAGACATTCACAAACACAGGGAAATTTTATAGATATATTTATTGAGTGATTAAGTGTCACGTTATAATTATGTACACGTACATACATGCACGCAAAACGCATGTATATACATTTTATTCATCGATCTCGTGTATCCCTTTTTTTTCTTATCTCGTGTGTCTAGGTGTTTGAGGATGTGTAAAATATTTACATAATCATACATAATGCGGTAATAAATTATGTATGTACAAATTTCCGTACTTTCTACGCGTTTTTTTTCTAGTGGTGTCGCGGGGCTCGAAAGTGGGTGAGGGGTGATCGGACAGTTTGGGGTAATTGACGAAATAATGAAAGGTTTCGAGCCTCGCGTCGCGGGAAATCATGGGTAACGATTCGAGTGATTTCTCGAGTGGAACGCAAAATTTACAGTGGTATTGTTTTTTGTGACGTTGTTAAAGGAGTATAAAAAGTTGTAAATTGTGGGTATTAGAAAAAGGGATTGCGATCCCCCTCTCTCTCTCACCAAATGAGGACTCGTGTGAGAGAGAAAAGGACAGTTGCGTAGTTGCCAATCCCTAATTAGAAAATTTGTAAATTATTAGGCAGTGTATAGTGAGGGTTTTTTTTTTGCTTTGGGGTGGTTGATGGCTTTTTGTAGGGAAATTATTACACTTTTAATTGTGGATTGCGGAAAATGAAAAATTCTATTGTTGAAGTTGACAATTTTTTAATTTCTGATTTACATTGGAATTTTTTGGAATTTTTTATTTGGAGTTTAAACATTTCGGAATTTTATACCTCGAGGTGAGGAATTTTTGAATATTCGTATTTGAAAGTGTAAAAAATCTGAATTTTCGAGAATCTAACAAAATTTGGGTCATTTATAAGTGCCTAAGTGTGCAGTTATAAATTTGTAGAATTTTTATACTTTGATTGTGAATATTCCGAAATTTGAGAAATTAGAATTTCTGAATTTCAAATATCTGAATAAATAGATTATCACCTTTTTACGTATCAAAAAATTGGAACACGAGTAAATTTCCGAATTCGATAAAATATAAAAAAGATGAAATTCCAAATTTTACGAATTCGAAGTCGGAATTTCTCACAGTAAAATCCGAAAATTGAAAACATGGCGTAATTCGAAAATTTCGGAATTAACAATAAAAAATTGATATAAATTACGAATTTTAGAAATAGTTTAGTGTAAAAATTGTACCGAAAATTTGCGAAGACAATTTGAAAATAAAAAAAATTGCCTATTTGTCTGAAATAAAATTTTCTCGAGAACGAATAACAAACACAACTCGGCCGAATTTTCTCCTAAAGACTTGAATAAAACCAAAAGCTCAACATTTCTGAAAAATACTTACGAAAAAAAATTGGAAAATTTTTATAATTTGAAAATTAATTAAATTTTTGGAATCGAAAATGAAAAACTTCGACTTGGCGAAAAATACAAGCACGAGTGAATTTTCGAACTAAAGAAACCATAAAACCAAGTAAACAAATTCTAAATTTTTCAAATCCAAAGTTCAAAATTCGTACACTAAAATCAAAGAATTGGATCTTAAAATTGAAAAATTTCTGAATTTCTGATACGAAATTGATTAAAGAAAAAATTTTTTGAACTATTTCGTGTACAAATTTTACAAAAAAATATAATAAAAAACGACAATTTGCCTCAAATAAAATTTTTCTGCCAAAATTTCTCTCAACAACTCCACAAAAATAAAAAATTCAAGAACATTTCCCGAAAATACTTCGCAAAAAAAAAAAAAAACATCGATCTTTCTCAAACCACCAAACTCGACGATTTTACGACTTCGACTTCCCCCCACCCCCAAAAAACCACCCTCTCCCCCAAAACAAAGAACCCCCGAATTTCCCCGAGCTTGGAAATGCGCACTGAGAAGGGTCGCAGTGGTTACAATTTGATAAGGGTGTTTTTGGTCGCTATCGCTACCGATAATACATTACGTATTTGTAGTCACAAATATATACGTTGTGTCTGATTTTTTCCTCGTGTACTTTTCACCTCGCGCCGGCATTCGAACGTAAAAACCTTAAATCGAATATGTACAAAAACCTCCAACGAAACGTCTTTCGCACTCGATCGCTCATTTTCTCACTTTTTTCTTTCTCCCTCCCATTCCGTAAAGCTTAGTAATTACAAAGTATTGCTTTTCAAGATTCGCGTCTCGGTGGCTTGAGCTTTTTCAGTAGACACGAATTTCTCGACGCTAAATCATAACGGACAAAATATAACGCTTTTTTCGAAAGACTAACGAATTCTTTTCGAAAAAATCGCGCTTTCTACGTCACTTTTCTTTATCTCTCTCCCTTATTTTTGTTATTTTTGCATTTTTCGCGTATAAAACGTCGCACCGATTACACACGACTCTCTACGGAGCTTCGAAACTACCATGGTTAAACATTTTGCTTTTCTACGGGAAAGTCACGATACGATAAGCAGGGCAGGTTCTGAAGCTCGAGGAACTGGCGCGAGGGAGGACAGACCGCGTTTATTGTATCGTGAGGAAAATGGAAAGAAAGGGTTGGATGGAAAGTTGTAATTCGATTTTTCGCGTCGCGTTCAGGTGGCCGAATTTTGATTTCGGAGAGTTGATCGATGTTGGGTCTCTGTATTTTGTTCCGAGAGTTTCCAATAAATATTTTTTACGAAAAATAAATTCTTTGTTGTCTGTTAGCGTTTGGGACGTCAGCCACTCGAATTTCGAGTCTCAATTTTTCGGCATCGATGAGGGTAGAATTTTAGCAATTTTTTAGAGTTTTTGGAAATTTTAGAAAAAATCAAAAACTGGATAAATGGAGCGTTAAAAAGTATTTAAGTGGAATAAAATTTATTCAAGTGGGAAAAAAGGTACGAAAAGTGATGCAAAATTATTTTGTTGCGAATAAATGCACTCAAAAATTGAGAAACGATTACTGTTTTATCCGAAATTTTTGTATTTCGAATCCAAAAGTCTAGATCAGTTCTGAAATTTGGAAAAAATAGTAAAAAAGCAAGAATCATCAGTTGAATATTTTCTAGAATTACGGAGAATTAAATGTTTTGAAAATCCGGTTTTTTTATGCATCTTGAAGTCAATCTCATCATTTTTTAGAATTTTTTTATTTGTCATTTTTGAAAATTTTGAACACTTGGAAAAAAAGATTGTAAAATTTTTGACTGTCATCGTAAATAATCCAACATTTTAGACACTTTATGCTCATTCAAAAATCAATTTTGAGCGTGCAATATTTTTTTCGCGAAAAAAACCCCGAAGGATTTCAAAAAGGGTGCCAAATCTGATTTTTAACACTGAAAACTATCAAATTTGGTGTAACTTGAGCTCTCATTCCTTGGAAAAAAACTTTTATTGATCAATTAAAACTTTGAATAATTGATAATTGGAAATAAATCGAATTTTTAAAGCAATATTCATTCATGTTTTTTTTTTTTGTTTTTTTTTTCAAATTATGCATAACCGAAAATTTTTAAATCACCTTAAAAATGTTTTCTTTTGTTAATAACTTCAATATTATTTTTTTATATGATTTCAGTTTTATTTTATGCTTATTTCGGAAATGAAAAATTCATTTGGAATATTTTTTGGGTATAGAATCCCGAATTCTATAATTCAAAAAATCGGAAAAATACGCCGAATTAAATTAAAAGACCGGAATTATTAGAAACTTGTAAATATTTACATAGTAAATCAAAAAATTTTAATTTGGAAATCTGAAAACAGCATATAAATGCAAATATAATAAAAACAATAAAATATATTTCGAAAATATAATATATTCAATCAATCAAATTAACTATTTCAATTAATTATACTGATACATAAAATTTTGATAAATTAAAAAAAAATCTTATATAAAATATAATATATTCCGAAAATATATTTCTTATAAGAAATAAAAAACCTAAAGAATTCTTAAAATTTCACAAGAATTCAGAAACCCTACAAAATGCAGAATTGTTACAATAATTCGACAATTTCACTCAAGTTTGAAAACTGCGTTCAAAAATCATCTAAAGTTCGAATTTAGAGCTCAATATTCAATAAAATTGAAAAAACTGGTACTATATAATAGTACATCCGCAAGTGTAAGAAAAGTGATAGATTTTGTCACGAGCGAAAAAAGACTTATTTCTCCACAAGTGAATAAACCGATCTCTTTCTACCCCCAAAACATCGAAAAACCCGCCACTTTTTCAAAATCCTCCAAAAAACCAAAACCCTCCAAATCCCGCTCAACGTCAACCGAAAAATGCAGCCCCGCGCGACGAAAAAGTGAGCAAAATCTATTCCTTCACCTCGAATCTCACCCACCGGCTGTACAATATAGCATCCCTATACGGCACGAACTGTTGCGTTAATGATTACGTGGTTAAGCTAAAACTACGTGGAACACAACGTGGTGGAGCGACGCGGCTCGCACGTTGGCTCGCTTCACTTTCTATGAGTTTAGCCACGATCCGCCTGGATTCATCGTCGCTTATTTTACCTACGCACCTACACCCCCTCCCCCTACCCCCCCCCCCCCCCCCCCCCCGCAAACCCTCCCGCCCCCCCCCCCCCCCCCCGCCCCCCATCGAAGGTCGTGTCAATTTTTCTTTCGAAAAACGTCAATGAAACAAATACCAAAAACTCGTTCTACGCTCATTTATTAACAATAGCCTCAGTAATAGTTCCTCTTATCCGAAAGCGAAAGGTCAACGATTTGAAAAATAATTCCACATGCTCGCCTTACCTCTACTATTTACAACTCCTACTCATAAATGACGCGATGGATCCGGTAAATGTACAAAGTATATCAAAAACGTAACCGATAAAACGCGATATCCAAAGCGTCGACGAAATAAATAAAAAATAGACCAACTTTTCGACATTTTTTTCTTTGGGCTCTAAATTTTCGACCCAATCGCGATACACTCTGTATAAGTACTGAATGTCCACGAAATTGCGCGCGCCGCTGTCGAGTACATTGACGCGTATCGTTACAAAAAGCCTTAATTACGAGATATCTACACTTACTTAGAAGCGATATTTACAATTTTTCTCCCTCTCCATCGACATCATCACTGGTAAAAATATTTCTTCTCTCGCGGTTAAAAAAGCGACCAAGTACTTTTTTTTGGACGAACATGATTCACAGACGAAAATGAAAGATCCCACTTTTTTCCTGCACCACGGAGGAAACAAAACTCCTTCTGGTTTGAAAAACAATTTCCCCCGTGTCCCCCCCCCCCCCCCCCATGCCGTCCGGACTAGCTTAATTTTGACACTTGATTACACGAATACCTCCCCTTCCCGAGGCATCGAATCCCGACAAGTCCCGTCCTTGAATCACGAGTCGTGTCGCCGACCTCGAGCCCGTCTCCCGCTGTTCCCGCTCTTCCTGCGCTTCCTCTTGGTGTCCCTGGTGAAGGCGACGTTCCCGGGGTCGTCGGCCAGCTGGGGGTACCTGTGGACGCTGTGGATGTCCACCCCCTCGTAACCATCGACCACCCCCCTACTGACCAGCTCGTCCTTTTCCTCCTTGGACCAATCCCCCCTACCCTGGAAACCCGCCATCACCAACTGCTTCTCGATCTCCCAGGCCCGCTCCACAGCCCTTTTATGCGCGTGCTTCAGGATCCTGATAAATAAAAGGTTTTTTACACTGTTTTTTCCTCACCCTGACAAAGAGGATGCAACTTTGGGAATTTTAAAAGTTGTTAGTTTTTAGAAACATCCGAAAATTTGGAGTACTCGGAAAATTTTCAGAATTCGACGTTTTTCGAAATATTTTGGGATTATAATTTATTCAATATATTTTGGAATTCGAAATTTCCTAGAAGGAATTTGAAGATTCCAAGTTTTTGGAAAAAGTAAAAAATCCGAGATTTTTGAAGATTTTGGGTTTTTTAAAAAACTGGAAATATTCGATTATTACAAAAAATCATAAATTTCTTGTTTTTTGAAAAATTTGAAAAATTTTGCGTTTGTTGGAAATTGCTGAATCATTTAAAAAATCCAGTGACCCATTTTTTCATAAAAATGTCAAAAATTCGAGTTCCACGGAAAGTTCAAAAAGTTCGATATTCTGACAAAATCTGAAAATTCCAAGATTTTCGAGAGATCGAAAAATTACCAGTTTCTTAAAAAATTTGAAAATTTCATTAGAATTTGTCAAAAACATGATAAAAAATGTAAACGACTTCATAACTTTAAGTAAACGACGACCTATATTCGACATATATATATTAATATCTATAAACGATCTATATGTAACTTATATAGGTGACCCATAATTAATCTACAATCGCCATACAAAACACGTATATATGCCCTATAGACGACCTATTTATGATCTCTAAACGAGATATATAAGACCCCAAACAACCTATATGCAACGCTCTCACCTATATGTGCTTGCATTAGTTTATATAGGTTATATATAAACGCAATATAGACCAGATGGAGGTGAGATATATGTGGCTTGTAAAAAATTTAGGAGTAACATATATGGCATTCATATGTTATTTATAGATCATAAATACGTCACAAATATGCCAAATATACCTCAATGATATAGAGTTTATAAGTGCTATGTATGTCATATATGTCGTTTATAAGTTTCATATAGGTCAAATATGAGTAGTCGTTCTTCAAGGGCTATGTGTAGCGACCGTACGAAGTCACTCTTCTCCCATCAGGGTCATTAAAAACTCCAATAAATACACTTCGAAATCAAACCGACCTGTGCCTCTCCTGCTCCGGGTCCGCGCCGTACTTGATGACCACCGCGGCGTCCGGGTTGTGCAACCGGAGCTCCTTCCAGGTCCCCGTCCCGTGCTCCGTGGTCTCGTGCGTGGACACGTTGAACATGCCCCCCAGCCGCCTGAGCTCCTCCATGTCGTCCTTGATCTTCAGGGCGTTGTCCTTCACGAAGTAGAAGACGTCCTGGTCGTGGACGCTGAAGTGGAGGGGGAGGAAGTAGGAGTTGTTGACGACCGAGGTGACGACGTCCTGGACGACGCTGTTGACGCCGTCGACGACGCTGACCAGGGCGCGGCCGTCCACCCGGGACACCAGGATGCCCTCCCCGAAGACCGCCCGTCGGTGGGCCACCCGGGGGAGGAGGTTCCGGGTCTTGGGCTCCAGCTTGAGCAGGGGCTTGGGCACGAAGCCCAGGTTGGAGAAGGTCTCGTGCTTGCGGACGATGCACTGGAGGCCCGACATCACCCCGAAGTCCGGGGTCAGTTGGGGGGAGGTGATGGTCGCGCTCGGGTGGTGCACCATCTGCTTGGTGTACTCGGAGCCGAGCATGGAGGGCATGTCGTAGCCGTAGAGCTTCAGCCAGCTCGGGAGGTCGGTCATGTACTCCACGTTCTGTTTCGAGTTGACGGGGTCGTTGTTGCGGAAGCGGTAGATGAAGATGTCGGTCGGGGCGTTGAGCTCGTTCGCCATTTGCTCCCAGGCGGGCGTCATCCACTGGCCCACGGTGGGGTCGTAGAGGCGTTTGTTGAGGTAGATCAATTTCGTGTTCGGCTCGAAGAGCCCGCCGTGGAAGTCGATCGGGAGGTAGAGGTCGGGGTTGGTGTCCTTGATGATCTTGCCGAAGGGCGTGCGTCGCATTTCCTTGTAGAGGTTGCCGTTCGTGTCGAACAGGGCCAGGGGGGAGCCGTTCTGGTCGGTCGCGACGTAGAAGCGCTGCTCCGAGGTCTCCACGGTCATGAGGAAGTCGCGGGAGTCGTAGAGGAAGCGGAACGTCTTTTGGGCTTTCGGGAAGTGGACGTGGGTTATGAGGTCGGGGGTTTTGGGGTTCGCGTAGAAGAATTGGGTCACGTTGTCGCGGTCGTCCGTCCAGGCTACGAGGCGACCGCGGTCGTCGTAGAAGTACCAGATTTGGAACTTTTTGTGCTCCGAGGCGTGGATCAGTTGGCCGCGGGAGTTGTACCTGAGGGGGTGAAGGAGATAGTGTCCGTGAGTCAGAAATGCACCAGTAATATGGGGATTGTACTCTGAAATTTCTGAAACTTGGTAGTTTTTTGGAATTACAGAATGTCAAAGAGTTTTTACTTCGGAGAGTTATGTGAAAGTTTGCAACTTCGAAACTGAAATCGTGGAATTTGGAGAATTTTGGGATTTCTAGACAAGGAAAATTTAATTACGTGAGAAGTTTGAAAATTGCGGAATTTCCGAAACTTTGGAAATGTCGAGATTCGATGATTAATTTTTAATCTTTGAAATTCTGGAAAATTTTAAAGTTCTTGAACATTCTTAAAGACTTCGAAAATTGAAACACTTTAGAATCTTCCGAAATTTCTGAAACTTCAGAACTTCATAATTTCTCGAAACTTTGAAATTTTATGAAATTTCGAGATTTCCAAACATTCGAAGGTACCAAAACTTTCAAGTTTCGAAACCTTACAACTTCGGAACTTCAAAATCTCAAAATGTCAAAAATTACGAAATTTATTGATTAAACTTTAAAATACTAACTGAAAATTTGAAAACTTGCGAAATTCCCAGAACTTTAAAAATATCGGAGCTTTCATTTTTTACTTTCAAAATCCTCAAAAACTTCTAAGTTCAAAAAATCTTGAAATTTCACATTTGTTCCAAAATTTTATAAACCTCAAAATCCTACAATTTCCAAAATTTCGAAACTTCTAGACTTCAAAACTTACGAAATTTCCATAACTTCAAAAATTTAGAAAGTCAATAATTTGTAATTCTTATAATTCTTACATACTTCAGAGTTCTCAGGAATATTCGAAAATTTCTGAAGTGCAACATTTTCAAAACTTCTGAAATTCGTCAACTTTAGAATATGAATTTCCGGAAATTCCGAAATTTCCACAGCTTCAAAAGTTGCCAAA
>JAPYZK010009873.1:0-11917 GCA_030522785.1 Platygaster equestris | reverse complement strand
GTATTGCTGTAATGTTTTTGTTGTTGTTTACAAAAGTGTCGAATACAGTCATAATCAATCCCGATGAAAATCAAAGCAACGAAAGGGATAATTAGTTTTCAAGTACCTAAAGTACGTAGCAAAGCTCTAAGGGCGATTGCTGCGTTAATCAATCAGGTAACCCATTATTTCCCCCCCTCTCAGCAGGGCCGTGAAATCACATATTTCTCGCGGTTGTTGAATAAAATGTTGTGTGCGAATGTGGGAGAAAGAGGAAATTCCTCGAGCGTGGAGATTGCCTCACGAGCGTAGTGAGTGTGGCAACACGCGAGTGGAATTCCCGCTTTCTCCCACTAGTCGCACAATATACTCTTCCTCAAAGGCGATCTGTATACACCCAGAATATCCACTTAAAGGAATCGTTCTCCGTTGAATTGTCTGATTGTGATAAGATGATTATTTATTATCTACTTACCCTGTTCTGCATAATATACTATAATATCTTCATTAAATCGTCCGACAGACATGAAGATCATGCACTTCGCCAATTTGTACATGATTACAAATATTTTGGATGATTTATAATATACGAGGAGTTTCAATTGGAGCTGCGAAGCTCTTTATGTGATAAAATTGCTTTTTATGTAACCAAATCCGAGAATATGATTCTCAAAGTTAAATTCCATGTCGACGACTTTCGAGCGAGTGCACAAAGTGTGCTTTTTGAACGTTGGTAAAACGACACTCGAAGATTTTTACGATAAATTTTGTATTTTTGTACATTTGGAGTGTGAACTTCTGAAAACTGGTATACAGTTTGCACTTGATTGTAAACACATTTAACGCCAAGAAATGTACAGATAATTCGTATACATACAACTTTCGCTGCGTCGTTTGCTTGCATCAGACGAAATCATGTATTTATTCGCCGCGAAACAAAGTAGTAATAAAAAAACCCTTATTTAAATAGTACGAATTTTTATTTGAACAACCTTGCAGGGAGTGGGGAACTTCGTCAACATTATGGGTTTTCTTGTCAGTTTTTTCATACGAACTATAAATTACAGCTTTGCCTTTTTTCAGCTTGAAAATTGCTCTCGACGGGCTGTAAGTCGAATAATAACAATTTGCAGTCGATTGCGATGAATTTCGTGAGCATGGAAAATTTTCTGATTGTGATTTCAGCAGTGGATTCGACTAATACATAATTTTTATTCATTTCCAGAAAAAATTTAAAGGAAAAATTTACGTTACGTAGGTTTGTTTTAATGCATATTTTCAACAGTGTTGAGGAAAATTGAAAAATTTCTCTGCGCTAAATGATTAATTGAGAACTATTAAAAACCATTGGAACCTGTAAACTATTCAGATTGGACAGAAATAAGCAGAATTTTTAAACTGATCGACTCTAATTTATTAATGAATGACGTAAAAAATTCAAAGTACGTGATTTTTACCCATTTCGTAAAAGGTTAATTGTTAGTAAAAAATACCTTTCAACTTATACACGGTAAGAAATTTATAATGATCATGATTTTTAAGAAACCGTGTAAAAAAACCAATTTTTCCGTCGTTACATACGAATAATTTTGAACGAGTGATGATTCCATGTAACATTGGACAACAATAAACTTCAAATTACTTCACAAAATTGCATGCACTTATATATCATCGTTATTATGAAATAAAACTATTATACAGACAGTTCCGATGTATCGTACTTTTCTGACATGAATTCTGATAATTTCAAACTTTCGGTAAATTTAATTGAATAATTTCCATCATATGATTTGGTACACAATTATGGATAATTAGACCTACCAAAAAACAGTTGTGTGACATACAGGGAGTTCCAAAGTCACCGTAACAGCGAAAAACCATAGATTCCCCATGAAATTATTAGACAATAATTTTTCCTTTGCCATTTTCCAAAATTCGCAAAATTGACGTACAAAGAATTTCCAACAAATTTTCAAATTTACATCAGTCGACCGAATTATGTGAAGTATTCCAAAATTTTTGGAATGCTAGAAATTTTTAAATGTAGGCACATTTTTTCGAATTTCGGTAATATTCAAACTTTCGCATAGTTGAAAAATATGGTGTCATCGTTTTTTCGCCTGCTGAATTTAAATTATCATCCAACAAAATAAAAGTCCCTGTCCCATATCACTTTACACTGAATTGGTCACTGGTTCCACCCGACTTTTACCGAGCACGTGCCACCGGGTGGCACGTGCTCGTTCTACCTACATTCATGTATGTATGAAATGAATCGTGACAAGATAAGCTAACTCCAATAAAAGATTGCAGTACTCAATATTTCGGCACATCACGCCAGTTTAGTAACGAAGAATATTAATAAAACCGATCCAGAGGATGGTTAGGAGAAAAAATCATCGGGAACTCAAAAGAAAAATTATTAGATCTATCGCCGATCATTGATAACCTTGATTAAATCAAGATTAATCATTTATTGTACGTCACATCGTACTTGACATATTGGAAATTTTTGGAAATACTAATTCTTCAAAAGTAATTCATTGTCGACGAACAATCAAATTTTTATGGGCAAATACGACGTGACGTACAAAGATTCCAAATTCTTGGTCATCCGATACAATTTTCCGATCATTAAGCTCAAGTTGGGTTACGTGACTACTGTCGTCGTCAATGGGGTGGAAAATATCAAAAGTGTTTTACAATTCAAAAAAGCACACTCCCGGCCTTTGATAGAGTCATCATGCTTTTTGGCGGTGACAAAGAAAATTGAGGAGTTTTTAGCGATCTTATCTCCGGTTTGTGTGAAACCTCTTATCGGTTATATTTTGACGAAGCTAGGTATTTGCTTTCGAAGTAATTATAATCACAAAGCATACAAAAAATTTTACTGGTGTCGAATTTTTCCGCGATCTGTTGATATATTTTTTCAAATTTTTGCAGAGATCATTTTTATATACAGTTAAATCATTATTTCGAAGGTTGACGATCATGAATAATCCCGCAATTTTTTGGATCGATTTCTGCGTTTTTGGGAACATTGAAAAATTTCGTTGATTTCATTAACTGTTGCACAATTTTTGTCTGGATTTATTTATAACAATTTGTAAAATATAATGGATTTTGAAAAATCTTGATGAATAAGCATAAGTATTCCAAAATTTTGAGACTAGCTACCGATAATTGATACTTTAGAAGAATTTCTAAAAATGTATATTTTTGAAAATCCATCAGACATTAAAAGTATCCTTTTTAATTACGTCTCATGCCACGATTAGTATTTGACGACTTTTTTAATGATACTTTAATGATCAAACTTTCAATTTGTTTCATTCAATTGACTATTTTAATGTATTTCGGAAGTCATTTACTCGCAGATTTATTATACGAACGGCAATTTTTGAAGATAAAAGTCAATCAAACAAAGTCCTTCGACTTCTTGCGAAAGAGAAGCTCGGGGTCGCTCAAGTTTAAATGGAGCATCGCGACTGGTTGTTCAAATTAATGTAATAAGCGTTCAATTGAAGAATTCATTTTTTTCATCCATCTATCGTCTCTAATTCCATGTTTTCTAGTTTTTGCACACTCCGAATTGCCTCATTTGATTTATATCGTAAAAATGCAAGGATGTAAAAAAGAATGGCAATGATTTTCAACATCTACTCAGATTTTATTCAAGTTTCCTACCCTTGTATTTCTGAACCTTACAAGATTTCTTAATTGTTTCGATTTTATTTGCATACACAAACTTCAGCATTTTTCTTTACATTACTGCTCTCTACATCATTAAATTTATAAAGTGTCGAGTGAAGACTTTTTGAACGTATTATAAAAAAGCGGGCACCTTCAATTTAACCTACTAAATTTTACCCCACAAATCTGTCACCCATCAGTCATCCGTAATGCGATTACATGTGCCAAAAGCCACCTGAAATTCGGTATTTCAACACCGCCCATGTACAGTTCCTTTTCATTATCGTTTCGATAACCGTGACCTTGCTGTTACATCCACTCCACGTGTGCCACATGTATACTCTACAGGCTAGAAATTCTTCCAAAAAGGCCAAGTGAGAAATTACAATTTCTCACTCATTTTGTACACGTTTACTTTTTCTTTTCTTGGCCCATTCCAATTTCGCGCACAGCTCTCGCTTTTCGAAACTGTTCCAACGTCCACAAGTTGAGGCACAAGATGCTGTCTGCAGCACACGCTTTTCCACGCACATTTCTCTATCCAGCAACTTTTTGAACCATGTGTCATTTGCGAGTGATCAGAGCTACGAGTTAAGTTTTCGCTTCTGAAAACCTGCGGCAACAGTTTCCTGAACTATTTTACCTCGACCTGCATGACAAGGAGTACGAAACCATTGTTCGTAATTTCGACTAAATTTTGTACGATATCGATTTGAAGGGAGGTTATGAGAATTGAAGGGATTTATAGTGACAAAGGGATTTTATGGGACTTGAATAGAGTTTACGGGATTTGAAGGAACTTTATGAAAGTTGAAGGGGAGCAATGGGGTTGAATGGTAATTCGTGGGATATCAAGGGAATTGACGGGTTTCAATGGTGATTCATGGGATTTCACGGGGTTTTTAGGAGAAAAAGGAGAAAGTTACTGATACAGTGGGGGGGGGGGGGGGGGTTTTTTTTTATTAAAATGTTATCATAGAGAGATTACACAGTTCAATTCCAGTACAATTTTTCAGTCATTTAAACAGTGAAACCTTTATAAATCCGATATTTATAGGATTCTATAAAATTTTTATAAGAGCCCTTATAAGATTTAAATTTCACTCTTTTATAAAGTGATCTTAGAAAAGTTTGAATTCCTCTCTTATGGAGTGACTTTATGAAATATTTATAAAATTTCGAAACCTTCATAAGGTGTTTTTAAATTTTTATAGGGAATTGATAAAATTTTTTGGTGTCCAAAAAAAGTGAAAAAGTAAAAAAAATTGAAGATTCTATATTTTTGATATGATGAAAAACTGTGAGAGAAAACAGAAACTCACATTTGATATTGCTCATACGATCCGGTGAAAGTTTTTATCCGAATTAGCGGTTAATCCTGTAGAAAATGTAACTGTGGCTAAGAAAGTCATTCGTGATTCAACAATTTTTGTTGATTTCTCATTCGGTGGTGTTGAATCGATTGCGTGCTTCTTAAAAGAATTTAGCAGCAGGTTATACACAATTTCATCATTCTCAGTGTTGACTTCGGTTTTTTCCACGGCTTAGGTTTCCTGTACTACTTCGTTTGTACCGAATTTATCACGAATACTTACTCATCTACAAGATGAGTTAGAGTTTTAACATCATTAAATTATAAGTACATCGTCCAATAATTTAATCGCGAAATATTTTCCGCAATCGCATATTTTTGTACTGTATTACAGTACAAAAAAGTAAGCTCGTCTCTTATTTTAATGTCAATCAATAATAAATTAAATTTAAATTTAAACGACGACATTAAATACGATGGCGCTAAAATGTGAAGTCACTATAAATTATTTATAAATAAGCATTGTATACGACATTCATGCAAAATTGTATATTTATTATTACTTTTTAACACACAAGTAACAAAACTTCTTAAAATTACGTTTCTGAGAGATGGTCGTTATTTGTTCGGTACCAGACTTTTTACATCGACGATCATGTGAATTTCCGTCAGAAAATTCTAATAATCTCATTAAAATTTCGTTTCTATTCGTGAGTTTCTTAAAATGTGGAACACTTTCCATTCTATTTCAGCGAATACAATCGAAAATGATCAAAAAATATCCAACTCCCATAAAGTTGTAAATTTCATCGAAATATATAACAACTTTCCGACGTTACACCGATCCTTCTAGTCCTCATCTTCTACTAACCACCGCATCAGTAATTCAAATTTTCACATGAATTCCTCAAAGCTTCAAAAATCTAAGCCCAGTCACAAAAATCCCTGAAAACTGGTTTCCACCCGTACTTATCTGCATTCCGAAGATTGCAGTCGATTAATTATGATCTGCACAGTAAAATTTTCGAAGGTTTCCTAGAAGCCAGTTACACTCACTAAGTCACTAGGGATTATCCAACACATCGATAAGAATTTGTCGGAATCCCAAAGTCCAAAGATCCCCCGTGGTCACAATTTTCCGCCCCCCCCCCCCCTCCCCCCATATTACTTGCACGACCCCCAACTTCCATTACCTCTTGGTACCAAAATCATCAAGAGTAATGATTTTCTTTTTCTCGATAAAATCTTCAACATCGAACGTTCTACTCTTTCTCACAAAAAGATCCTCGATCTCTTCCAAAGTTTTTCCCTTCGTCTCCGGCAAAAACAGGAAAACGAAGAAAGTACCCGCCAAAGCGAGAGCGGCGTAAAACAGGAAAACCCCGTGTTTTCCCAGACACTCGAGGAGATCCGGGTAAGTTTTGATGGCGAAGAAACTGAAAATGTACGCCGCGCAGGTCGTGACGCCCGAGAGAATGTCCTTGACCTTGACCGGGTAAAGCTCGCCGATCATGGCGAAAGGCAGCACGAGGAAGCCCAAAGTGCTCATGAAAACGTAGCCCAAAATGCAGACCGCGGGGATGAGGCCGTCGTCGGCCCTGTAATCGTAAAATAAGTACAGGGACAGAACGCCCATGAAGGCGCTCATCCCGAGACCGGAAACGATGGCCGAGATCCGTTTCCCGAACTTCCGGGATGTCATGGCGACCAAGAAACTTCCGATCAAACGGGTGAGGCCTATGAAAATCGCGACCAAGTAAGGGTCGGCCGTGACCCCGGCCTCCCTCGTGATGTCCACCGCGTAAAAAATCGCGACGAACGTCCCGGAGAATTGCTGGAAGAAGAAAAAGCCGAGCATGATCGCGAAAGGGACGAGGGAAGTGCGTTTGAGGAGATGCTTGTGAACGCTCTGTTTCTTGCTTTGGGGTTTTCCGAGCAGCTCGGCCAGCAATTCGGGGGGTAATGAGGCGTTTTGTGGTACGCCGCGGAATTTTTTCAAGACGCGATGAGCCTCGTCCAGGCAGCCGCGCTCTCTCAGCCAGATGGGAGATTCGATCATAACGGTGACGGTTGTGACGAAAGCGACGATCGGGTGGGGGGGGGGGGGGTGATTTTTGGCGGGTTGTGGGTGTTTTTTTTTCTTGGTGTAATTTCTTAGGGAGTTTTCACGCTTCGTTATTGTGCAATCAGGGGTTTGATGAGGGTTGTGGGTTGTCTCTTCGCATTTTTGTTTACTTTCCCTTGTAATGTTGGTTTGGGTAAGCCTTTTATAAAATTTATGAATTTTTTATAGAATTTCATTTTTGTAATAAGTAGACTTTATGAAAACTTGATAGATTTTTTTTATAAAAATCCGAAATTTATGAAATTTTTTTTTTACATTTTTTTACGAAAATCCGAGATTGATGACATTTGTTTTATAGAATTTTTATGAAATTACTTTATAAAAATCGCACATTTTATAAAAATTTTATGAAAGCTTTATCCTAAACTTTCGGATATACAATAGTATATTATCTCATACGATTATATTCCTCGGCTTCACCTCGAAATATAAACTCGCATTCGTCGAATAAAACTTTTTGCCCTTTGGAACATACGATACTTTATACACCGAAGGCAATAAAAAGGTTTTTCGGGCCCGAGCAGGCTAATAAAGTACCGTTTATTGCACTGAGGTGTATGAAGAATTTTATTAATTTTTGAATTTGGACTATAATCTTCTAAAGATATCTAATAACAATGTTCAACATTTTAATGCGCTTTGAAGAAATTTGAAAAACTTGAGTAGTTTTTAATATTTTCCGTTCCTGAAATTCTACATTTGTAATATTTAAACAAAAAAACCCGGAAATTTTTTTTTTTGTTAATGAAAATTTCATTCAATTTCTAATTTCACTTAATTTTTAAATTCAAATTTCAGAAAAAAAAACATGAAATGTATTGAATCTAGAAGAAAAAACACTTAATTAATAAGATTTTGGAAATATATAACAATAAATCACTATAATTAATTAATAATACCACTAATTTAATAATACTGCTCTATGAACTTAAAAAATCGTCTAATAAAATCGAAATTCGTCCACAAACGATCATCTTGGAAAATCTTCTACTAATCTCTCGTTCAATAGGCGATTGTTCGTTGAAGCATCAATTAATTTTTCCATAAAAAGTATCTTACTTCCAGAATATTCTCGTAAAAATAGTGTGAGCGAAATCACCCTGAAAATTCACAATATTCTCTCGTATTAGAATTGAGAGGTTCAGAGCAAAAGTGAGACGAGTAGAGACAAAAAATATGGACTTTCGTATGTCTGACTTTCTTTCGTTTCACTTTTGCTCTGAACGTCTCAATTGTAACCTTTGTTTCCACTCAATTATAGAAGATACATCATCATCAACGTAAAATACCTCGCTCAAATTTTCAACCCATAAAGTAACCAAAAAAACTGTCCCTCGACTGAACTTTAGTAACAACATGATAAGAGCTACACAAACTTATACATTATTATTTACCACAACGATAACTTCTATTGTTATCTAAACATTAAAAATTTTGTGCAGTCATCGTTTCAAGATTCTAAACTAGTCGATGTTTGTTCACGGAACCCAACAATTCCCATGCAGTTTATCGCACGTACGTCAAAATCAAAGTTTTTATATAAATTCTATGAATTCTACATCCATACTGCAAGAGCCTCAAAACTCTCATAACCCAGAGCCATACTCCTGCAAAAATCGTCTAATAGAATCTAATTTGCTCAAAGACGATCGATTGTTTGATGCAAATCGCCTATTGAACGAGCGGCCATTGACAGTGAATTGACACACTGTTTGCAGATGTCTAGACGATTATCCATGGATCACTGTCCGTATCTATCCTATTTACCAAGTTATTTCCGCTGATAGTGGGTTAAACTCACCGGGAAGTAATACCCAAAAATGTAGACGACCAAAATGCCAACCGCGATGGAGATGCTTGTCCACGTGACCACGGTACCTCGCAGTTTCGGGGACGAGACTTCGGCGCAGTACACTGTGCAAGACACCGAAGACAATCCTATGGCGATTCCCGAAAAAGCTCTACCGATCAGCATATGAGTATAATTTGTCGCCAGGAACAGGATTATCCACGCGGTCAATGAGACTCCAGAAATGAGCAGAAAACTCATTTTTCTTCCTCGGCGCATTATGAAACCACATATCACGCAGCCTATGGGGGTGACCATTGCGGTGATGCTTGCTGTGAGAAAATTCGCAATTTTTGGGGACTTTATTTGGCGCCAACCCCCATAAAGGATCTACTTTCAATATATTGAATTTATATTTTTAATCGAATAAAAACTGAAACAAGTTCCAATTAAACTTTATTCTGCTAATTTGAATTTAGAATGTACGGACGCCAAAGGGTTTAATAAGAAAAATGAAGAAAATAGAAGGGGGTTCGTGAGATTTATAGGGATACAAAGGGACCTTATGGGACTTGAAGGAAATTGATGGCATTCAATTGTAGTTCATGGGATAATGATGGTACTTAATGGGATTTTCAGGGTATGTATCGAATGTTAAAAGAATTTATGGGATACTCAGGAAATGTATGGGAAATAAGGGAGGATGTCAGTATTTCATGGGAATCTATCGGGATGGGATTTAGAGGGGCTTTATGATGTTAAAGAGTTACAAGAGGTGTTAAAATGTGCCCTAATTGCTCCGATGACTCTTCAAGTTTTAGAACAATTTATTGTTGATATTTTGAGATTACCAATCCATGAAGCTTCGCTTTCGTTCATCTTAAGATTGCTTTCGGGACTTGTGAGGTAAGGTAACACCACCGCGCTGTATCCGATTCCCATTGCAGGACCGACAACCACGAAATTCGCGCATAAGCACATCGTCAGCTATAATTCGAAAGTTACACGACAAAATTACGTATTACGTAAATTGATTTGCTACATGATTTGCAAAAACTTCGATCTCCTATTCCATAATAGCTTCGAAAAATTGTAAATTGAAAAAAAGGGAGTGGGGAGGGGATGAAAAATTGACATTATTTGAGCTTGAAAAAAAAGGTAAAAAAGGTGTTACCTGGAAAATAGTGCCTTTTTTCTCCCATTTTTCCCTTTCCTCCGTATCTGTATCACTCTGGAAAAACATTCAATTTACACAAAAACTAAAATTACCTCGATTGTTATCAATTTTCGTATTCATTTTTAAATTGACTCAAAAATTTTAAACTGTTCTTTACCATCAAATTTTTCGACAAATAATTGAAAAAACGATCCAATTTCCAAAACAAATACTTCGAAAATGTCCAAAAAATCACTGACACGGAATTTCTCCAAACATCGTTCGTAAATTTATCTTGAATTCGCAAAACTCGTAAAATCATTCGACTCGCTCTTTACAAATACACATTGTGTTAACAAACAAGCGCTCTCATATTTTCTCTTGTTTCGCGACACAAAACCGAATCCAACATAAAACCCCTTTTCGTCCGAATTTCAAAGACATTATCGCCTCAAGAAAATGGAACCTCTTTTTGTCCCGAAGAAACAATACGGAGTCAGTTTACATCATCAAACAAGCGTCGCTTCGAATTCTGATGAATTAATTACTCGCAATTAAAACAAAGCCAGTGTTTCAAGGCCGCAAAATCCGAGCAGACGGCACATATTTGAATAAATAAACCCATATCTGACTGAGTTGCACAATTTCCACCCGTGTACCAATCCGAATGTTCCCCAATTTTTCCATGGGTGCAAAACCGGTCCAGGAACGTCAAAATCCTGGTGAATGAACTTTTGCCCAATAGTTTTGACATCATGAATACATTGACGAATCGTCATTTACGATGATAACCGTTATTTTATTTACCTGTTCGTGTGCCGTTTGATTCATCATCGATCCCGAAACTTTCACTCGATCTTTTCGAGCCGACTCAAGGCCCCGATGACTTCATTATTGGCCAGTCTCGATCACTACAAATCGGTACAAAACTTGCATTTGACGAAAGCTCTCGATCTTTCGAAGATCTAAGAAGCTCTGAAGTTTCGCGGATACAACTATGTCGATCGCGTTAAAATAGCAATGAAAATAAACCGTTTGATAAATGTTCAACGGAAAATTTATGTTGGTATGTACTCGCGCGGGGAAAGTCCTAAATGGGGCAAATATTGTCACAGAGCATGGCTGCGATTGATAAGAGTTTTTTGACGTTTCCGAGAGCGACGAGGGAAAAAGCGATTGGCGAAGTTTTTGCACTGGCCTTAGTTGAGCCACACTATCGACTGAACATCTGAGCGGCCTCTCGATCGGCCACGGTTCAAGTCGCTTTTTTCTTCTCTTCTCCCTAGTATCTCGCTCATTCAAATGCGAGCTCGAACATAATCGTTTGATTCTCATTATTTCGTTGCATTTTTTTTTTTTTTTATTCTGCGTGTTTGAAATCCAGAACTCTGGGATTAGTAGGAAGGCGGGCGTTTATGAAAAAACTGATAAGGATGGTCCGTGAGTAATTATAAGTAAATTAAGGATTAGGTGGCGATGGCCCTTGTAATCTTATAAGATTCCCAAAAACCTTGTAACGTTCTTAATTTGTTATGGGGCACCATACAAATGATGCAAGTCCCAGAAGTTATCGGAAAAATTATATAAATTTACCCTAGCCAGCTGGGTGCGACGAAATTTCGACGTCCAAACGTCTTCAAAAAGCGACGTTTCGGCGACGTTTGAATCACTATGTAAAATCATGAAAAAATTAATTTTGAAGAGTTTTTCGAATGAAATAAATTGAATCTGCATTTAATACAGTCTTAACATGCTTATATACAATCTTTGATAATTGTATTTTTAATCGTTTTTTGCAAAATATGAGTTCTACAAATTTGAAAATTCAGAGTTTCTTAGAAATTTTTGAAATTTTAAGTTTTT
>JAPYZK010009863.1:0-10606 GCA_030522785.1 Platygaster equestris | reverse complement strand
AAGTTTCTAAAATTTCGAGTAACTTTCGTTAAGTTGGAACATGTTTAATTTATTTCAAGATTTCCGATTATTTTGATAAATAAACAAGTTTAGGAGATTTTGGAAATGTTCAAACTTTTAGGAATTTTCGAACTTTTCAGAATTTGAAAATTCCATAATGTTCAGAGGTTTGAAAAAGTTTATAAAATTCCAAAAAGTTACAATACTCGTATAACTATTGAAATTCCGAAAATTCAACGAATTCCTGAAACTTCCAGAAACTCCCCAATTTCAAACATTCCTAACATTTTCAGATTTTCAACGATTTCGAAAATCTTCAAAGTTTGCAGTATCCCGAGAATTCCGAAAGTCCAGAGAATTTTGACAATTCCAAGCATTTCAAGCATTCTGGAAATTTCAAAGATATCAAAAAATATTGAAAACTTTGAGAATTTAGGAAATTTCCATAATTTTCCATCAAAATTTCACTTTTTAAATCAGTTGAAACAATTCCGAGTAAAAATTACCTTAGCTCCCCCCGATCAAAATTCCTGGCTACGTTCTTGTGATGAAGTGACGAATGATACCAGTCAAAAATGTGCAAATCTAACCTGCAAAAGGTTTCCTTCATTTCAAGAGATATGAAATTACTCGCACTGTCAGGAAATTCAATCAATATACAGTTCTCGAAGTTAAATTTCGCTCTTGCACTAGCAAAAAATTGTACCAGAGCAGAATCTACGAATCTCACCTTTCAAGGACTTCATTTAAAAAGAGGTTCACGTATTCACACTGGCGAAAAACCGCATCAGTGAAAAATGTGCGAACCTAACCTCTGAAAGACTCACCTCATCTTTAGAGACAAGGTTTGGGAGAAGGGGGCTGAAAATTGGAAGCTCCTGCCCACTGGGCTCTTGTCTTTAATATTCCTCTGATTCAATTATCCGTTTCTAAATTATCGGATATTCATGATCGATCGCTAGTTTTCTTCAAGCGAAATATGATAATAAGATAAAAGTGGAGAACGAAACTCGGAAAAATCCGCGAGTAATAAAACGTCGATTCACCGAAGCCGATTGGACAAAATCCGTGGATGCCTCGGCAGAGAAAGAGTAATGCTTTTTCTGCAAGGCTGGGAATTATTTTCGCTCCGTTTAACCGATACGGCGAGAAGACCATTTTTATAAAGAACAAAAATCCGAACCCGCGCGTCGTTCCTTATTTATCATTCAATTACTTTTCACAGCATATCTATTGGGGGTATTAAAAAATATATGGCCGGAACAGGGACTTTTTTCTCTTTCTCTCGAGGTGATATATAAATTTCGAAGCTTTGGGACGACGCGGTATGGATCGTTCGATAAGAAGAACATCGATGCGGAAAGAAATATCGTGACTAAGCTCGCAAAAAATCGCGAATTTTTTCGTGTGTAACAAAATTGTCAGTGTGAAAACAGGCATGGAGGGGGAAATATGTATGGCTTCAATGTTTTAACGATTGTAATCGAATTCGATGTCAGTTTTGGGAATCATTTATTATATTTTTGACAGTTTTTATTTCGATAGCAAGCATGCAGCAAAGGAGGGGTCTGAGGGGGCTGAAGCCCTCCCCGAAATTCTGGAAATTTTTAAAAAATCTAGCACATTGCCGGAAAGTGTATTTTGAAAAAAATATTTGGAACGCACTGAGTTTCACAAGTGCCAAAATTTTCGAGAAACTTGATAATTTTTGACATTTTCAACATTTCAAGATTTTCAAAAATTTTGGGTATTTTTAGAGTTTGGAGAAATGCAAGAATTTGAGGTGTTTTTAGAAGTTTGGGAATTTCGAGATTTCGAAAATTTCGGAATTTAAGAAGTTGTAAGAAAGTTTTGGAATTCTAAAACTGCATAATATTTTTATGATTCCTGAAATCACGAAAATTCTACGAATTCTTAACATTGCGAAAAAATTAATAATTTGGGATATTTCTTACATTTCAAGATTTTCAACAATTTTGAGAATTTTATTTTATTTTACAATTCATTGAAAATTCTCAACAATCTCGCGAATTTTTAAAATTTTGAGTATTTCGAGAATACCGAAAGTCTAGAGAATTTTGACAATGTGAATAATTTCAAAAATTTGGAAATTCCAGAGATTTGAAAGAGATCGGAAAGTACTAAAAATTCTGAGAATTCATGAAATTTTTATAATTTCAGAGATTTGAAAAAGTTTTGATCATTCCGAAAATCCACAATACTTCTATAATCATCGAAATTACGAAAATTTTACGAATTCCTAGAACGTTAAGTAACTTGAATTATTCAGACATTTTGAACGTTTCAAGATTCTCAACAATCTCGCGAATTTTCAAAGCCTGGATTATTCCAAGAATACCAAAAGTCTAAAGAATTTTGACAATTCAAAGAATGTCAAAAATTTTGACAATTCCAGAGATTTGAAAGAGATCAGAAAGTCCTAAAAATTCTGAGAATAAATGAACTTTTCATAATTCCTCAAAAAATTTCCACTTTTCAAACTTGTTGAATGAATTTCGAGTACAAATCATCCCAGCCCCCTCCGAACCAAATTTATGCCCAATCAGTGAAAAATCGTTAGTGCTCGAATATAAGCCGCATTTCCAAAATTCGTAATTCACGATGATTGCCACCTTAATTTACATGGCTTTGGCAAGCGAATCCACTACATAAAATTTAAAATAGAAGTGCGTAGAACATTCAAGAAATTCAAATGAAGGGAAAACCAGAGACGATGTGGGCGTATTTTCCAGCACATAACAGCATTTTGCACTATTTTGACATTTGTATCCGAATATAAGCCGCACACGATTATAAGCCGCACCACGTTTTTCGAGCTCTAAAAAAGCGAAAAAGGGTGCGGCTTATATTCGAGTAAATACGGTAATAGCGTCGCAACGGTTCTTAGATGGCACGCAAACACACGTACAACCCTGGTGACGAAGCTGCGCCAATATTTGCGAAAACAGTTCTCGATTACCTCGAAGAGCTGTCCCCCCAGAATCACGCGGGAAGCCCCAGTGGAGTTTCGCGAAATTTCCGGGACTGCAGAAGTCACCGCCCGGAAAGTTTCAATTCAATCACTCATTCGCCTCGGCTAACTAACTGCGAAGACGAAAGCGCCCTGAAAGCGAAGAAAAATCGCACAAACGCGGCTTCCCGAGTGTTTTCGAGATATCTCGCGACTTTCAGCGGATTCATTGAAACCGAACTTCGTGACTGGTGGTTATTATCGTCATTGCGCAAACACAATGGCATCAAAGCTAATTCAAAGTTCGGGATTCATTAATATTATATCGTCATCGGGAGTGGTTCGATGGGTTCTTTCTTAGTACTTAGAATCGTCTTTATTGGAACGAAAGTTGGGCTCCTCAGGGACTTTTAATTCAATTTCTATTCGCAGGGAGACGGTATTTTCCCTTCTTGCTGCGATTTGAAATTGGTGAAGGGGTAAATTGGGTTTGCAGCGTCGAAATGATATATCTGAACGTTTGAGGGTGTGGAATGAATTATATGGCGTATTGACATTTTTCTGATCTCTCTTGAGGATGGGTCCTTTAATCAAGGACATGCCAAAAGGAGGGCTTCGGTTTGAATATTCGGTTTTTACAAGCACGGGTGCTTATGAAGGGAGGGTGAAGTTCTCTCTGAAATTCAGAAAATTTTGAAAAATCGAGCATATTGCAAAAAAGTATATTTTGAAAAAAATAGTTAGACGATCCTGATTTTTACAAGGGTCAAAGTTTTCGAGGAACTTGAAAATTTTTAGCGTCTTCAATATTTCAGGATTTTCAACAATTTAGGAGATTTTTTAATTTTGAAGGATTTCAAGAATTTCAGACGTTTTTAGGGAATTTTTGGAATTGTCGAAAATTTGGAAAATTTCGAAGTTGTAGAAAGTTTCAAAAAATCGGAAATTTCACGATATTCGTATAATTCTTGGTATGAAGAAAATTTTACAGATTCATAAGGTTTTGAGAAACTCAATAATTTGGAATACTTTTGACATTTCAAGATTTTTCACAATTTTGAGAATTTTCGAAGTTTGAAGTATTTTGAGGGTTTTGGAAGTTAACTTCATAATTTTGAGTTATTTAAAGGTTTTTAACATTTTGGGAATTTTCAAAGTTTGAGAATTTCAAGAATTTCACAAGTTTTTAGGAATTTGAAAATTTATGTATCATCGAAAATTTTCAAAATTTCAAAGTTGGAGAAAAGTTTTCGAAATTTTGAAAATTCAGTGTTTTCATAATTCTTAGGATTAAGAAAATTTTAACAAATTCCTAACATTTTGAGAAACTAAATAATTTGGAATATCTTCAACATTATAAGAGTTTGAACAATTTTGAAGATTCTCAAAGTTTGAAGTATTTTGAGGAGTTTGGAAGTTATTGGAATTTTGGAAATTTCAAAAATTTTGAAATTTTCGTGAATTTCAGAGACTTGTAAAAGTTTCCAAAAATTCACAATGTTTCCATAATTCTTCAAATTACGAATTTTAAAGAATTTCCCACATTTCGAGAAACTCGATAATTTGAAACATTTAAAGATTTTTAATAATTTAGAGAATTTCGAAAATTATCAGTATTCCGACGATTTTTGAAATTCCAAAAATTATAGGAATTTTAAAGATTTGAACAAGTTTCGAAAATCTTAAGAATTGAGGCAGTTCTTACAATTCTTGAAATTCCAAAAATTTCACGAATTTCCAAAATTTCGAGAAACTTTTGTTCAGTTGGAACATTTTTAACGTAATGTCAAGATGTCGGGCTATTTTGGAGAATTTGAAAGTTTAGAGGATTTTGAAAATATTTCAACTTTTCGGAATTTTCAAACATTTCAGAATTTCGAAAATTTCGGAAATTTCAAAGATTTCAAAAAGTTTCGAAAATCCTGAGAAATTACTTCCATAATTATGACAATTTCGAAAATCTCATGTATTTCTGAAACTTTGAGGAACTTGATAATTTTGAATATTATGAACATTTCACATTTTACATTTTGAACCAAGTTTAGTTGGAACATTTTCAATATATTCCAGGATTTTCGACTACTAGGATAATTTTGAAGTTTATGGGATTCCAAAAATTTTTTAACTTCATGAATTTTCACAGTTTCCAGGATTTCGAAAGTTTTGGGAATTTCTGAGATGTAAACATATTTCAAAAATTCTGAAAATTTACAATACTTCCATAGTCATTAAAATTCTGAAAATTTTACGAATTTCGGAAACTTCGAGAAACTCGATAATTTTGAACATTTCCAACATTCCAAGATTTTTAACAATCTCGCAAACTTTCAAGGTTCGAAGTATTTTAAGAATTTCAAAAGTCCAGAAAAATTTGACAATTCCAAGAACTTCAAAAGTCTAGAAAATTTTGACGATTCCAAGAATTCCATCAAATTCAGGGACATCAGAGTTTTGAAAATTCTGAAAATTCAGTACATTTTCATAACTCTCTCATAAAACTCTACTATTCGAACTTGTTGAATTAATTTCGAGTGAAAATCTTCTTAGCCCCTCCTAAACGAAATTTCTGACTACGTCCTGGGTTTTTATATTCGAAAAACTTCCGGAGAAATGTCGAAAATTTATCAAAATATCCCCAAAACACACAAAATGACTAATCAACGAGTGCTATAGGCGCTACAAGTAATTCCTGTGAATCGAGATCACGCGATTCTCCAGACGTACAGTCGCAGCCAACTTTGAATCACAGCCTGACGAATGGTCATTCAACTGACGCCTGAATCAGCGCTCATTCAATGCCGTCCCGTTGTCCCCAGCCCGGAGAAATTCGATTTATCCGCAATCCTATTAATCTGAGACAATACTTCGTATACAATACTTTTTCACATTGTGGAGACCTTCGTCAATTTCCGACGCCGTATAAATTAGGGTTGCCACCTCAAGTACGACGCTCACCCGAAGGCCCCAAAAAACGGCGAGGATTAGGGGGGGGGGGGGGGGAGGAAGGAAAATGATTCCGAAATTCCTGGAATTTTCAGATTTTTGAAACTGTTAACAAAGTTCAAGTTATCGAAATGAACGAAATTTTCAACCGCTACTTGAAATTTTCGAATTTTTAAAAATTCTATTAATTTTCGTGAACTGGAATTATCGAAAAATTCGAAAAAAATGGAAATTTAGAACATGTCCAGAACTATAGAAAACTTTTTCAATGTATTTAAATATTTGGAATTTTCACGATTTTCAAAAACGATTTTCAACACTCCTTCATAAATGTAAGAACAACTNAGAATTATCAGCATTTTCAGAATTATTAAAAATTACAAAATTACTTAAATTACAATTTATTCACGAATAATAATTCGGGAGTAGGTAACTTATGAAAATTAACAAATATTTTCTCATTTTGAGAATGGTGAAAATTGTAGAATTTTGGGAAATTCAAAAATTTTTGGGATTCATGTAGTTTTTGTAATGTTTGAAATAATGAAAATTTACAACATTTTCGAAACTGTCAAATCAGAAAAATTTTCAGTTTTTGAAATTCATCAAATTATTGGCGAAAATTTGAAAAATAGGGAAAATGTCCAGAACTATAGAAAACTTTTTCAATGTAATTGAATTTTCGAAATTTTCACGATTTTCAAAAACGATTTGTAAGAACAATGTAAGAACAACTCGATATTTCCAAATTCTTCGAAATTGTTTTTTATTTCAAAAATTTTCAGAATTGTCAGCATTTTCAGAATTATCAGAAATTACAAAATTACTAAAATTACAATGTATTCACGAACAGCAATGTAAAAATATGTAACTTATGAAAATTGACGAATATTCTTACATTTTGAGAATGGTGAAAATTGTAGAATTTTGGGAAATTCAAAAATTTTTGGGATTCATGTAGTTTTTGTGATGTTTTCAACAATGAAAATTTAATACATTTTCGAAACTGTCTAATCAGAAATATTTTCAGTTCTTGAAATTCATGAAATCATTTGCAGAAATCCTAAAAATTTGAAATATTTTTGTAATCATCGACATGGTAAAATTTCCTGAAATTTTCAAACTTTCAACAAATATCGTAATTTTGGAAAATTGAAAAATTTTTTTAAATGCAGACTAAAAAAAATGTTACAGATTGTAAAAAATCAGCACAATTCTGGAAATATTTATATTTTTGAGACTTTTCAATGACTAACAGCTAGTTCAAATTTCCAAATAATCCTATTATCATGAAAAATTCTCAGATTTTGGAATTCTGGAACTGATCAAAACTTGTGAAAATGTAGAACTTAATTCAATCGACTTCCATTTAGAGTTAATAATATGATAACTTCGTTGAAGTTGTTTGTACCAAGATTTGCTATCTCTATTGCTAGAAATGATAAAATACAAGTCGATACTTGAATTTTCTATCCCTCACTGCTGGTAAAAATGAGCCTCAATTGAAGAATAATGAGAAAAATTTTAATTCACGCGATTTTCAAAAAATTGCGAGCCTTTCGTGAATATCTATTTGTTTCATTTGTTAAGTATTCAGTACACTTTTCACTGCTCGAATCACATGTATTCCATGTTTGAACACGACAATTTTCAGCAAAAATAGGATACGAAAATCATTTCTAGTCTTACGAAATCATTATCTCCTGGTTAACATATTCGATAAGGAATTCTTCCCAACATTTCGAACAGACCTTCAATTAAACATCTCATCAGAAAATGAGACAAGATGATAAAAGTCCACCCCCTAATGGAAAAATGTGTCAGAATATACTGCGAAAAGTAAAGTAAATGTTTCGTGATGTCACGTAAGCTCTGGAAGGAGGTTGAGAAAATGTATATACAACGAAGAGAAAGGTCAATAAAAGCGTCACGTAACACGTGGATGGCCCCAGATCTTAAAAACCATCTCCTGGTACTTTTCTTCATTTTTCTCGCACGACTGAAATGATTTACAGTGGGTTCAGATACAGTTTTTCTCGCATACGCATGCGGGACTCATCCTTGTCCTGTGCACCTTTTTTGGGGTTTTCAGGCGAGTACATTGGGTCACGTTCCATGGCGTTCCTTCGGGGACATCAAACTTTTAGCCTGATACATCGAGCGCCGAAAACTCGTCGCTGCAGCGGACTCATCAGAGTGATCAGACCCTACTGTATAATCCATTGCGGTGTTCTGAAACCGCGTGAATGAATTTTCCTGGGTGTATTATGAACAAATGAGTTGATCTCGAATAATCAACATATGGGTTATTCCGTATTAGATTTAAAACTAAAATTTTAGAATAACACTGTAGAATTGGCGACGTTTTCTCGTCGCTCTTTTTGAGCAACGAAAAAGTTCTCAACAAAATCCAAATTTTGAATTTTGTAAAAAACTTTTCAACTTTCCGAATCTTTTGGAAAACTCGAGTTTTTGAAATTTTCCAAAGAACTCAAAATATTCGGAGTTTTCGAACAATTTCGAACTCAATGAATACCAGCAAAATTCAGGATTCATGCAATTTCTAAGAACTCAAAAGTTTCGAACATTTCAAAAAAATTACAATTTCACTAAAATTTTGGATTCTTTAAGTTTATTGGAGAATTGACAAATTTGATTCGAATGATAAAATAAATTTGAAATCTCCGAAATTAGCCAAATATTTGTTTTTTTCCACTGAAATTGACTTTGAGAAAATTTTATTATTTTTGAAATCATCTAAAATTTAGAGCAAAATGATCGACACGTATTTTCTTTTAATGATATTAAGAGTTATGATATTATGAGTTATGAGTAATGATTTTTTGAACTTTCGAATTTGAAATGGACGGAAATTTTTCGATCATCGATTATTGAAAAAACGATAACTTTCCGATACTAATGATCAATTATATATATACATAATTTATCATCAGGATTAGGAAGTCACCATTATGTACAAAAATAACGGAATTAAAATGAGATTCCAATTCTAAATTCAAAATAGTTACTCAGGACGAATTGGGAATGTTTACTTCGATCTTCTTGAAACCTGCACAGAAAAGTTGATTTGGTACAGCCAAATAAACGTTTAGTAAAAATAGGACACAACAAATTTTTCTTTCGACTGTACCAAATTTTGGTTAGCTGTACCAAATTTGACTTAAGCTAGAATGATTCTTTGTTTGAGTATATGTACGGAAACAAAAATTTATCTTAGCTCAAGTCAAATTTGGTACAGCTAACCAAAATTTGGTACAGTCAAATGAAAAATTTGTTGTGTCCTATTTTTACTAGACGTTTATTTGGTTGTAACAAATCGACTTTTGTGTGTGTAGTCAACTGTGAAATCGCGCCTGTAGCTGGCTACACTTGGTGCAAAATTGGGAAACGTATTCCCTCGTTACAGGCGTTCTACCTCTGACAGAAGATACGAAATTTTTTATTTAAGATGAATTTGGCATGAATATTGCAGTTATCATCCGCTGACATTTCTAACCATAAGATCCATAATTTTGAGGAGTTCGACTAAAATATAATATTTCCAAGCTTCAGTTGAAAATCAGAAAAGATTTTAATGAATTCAATCGAAGTTTAATTGAAATCTTCGGAAAATTGAGCGTTTGTCACGTTATTCACGAACGAAAAAACGGTCGACTTTCGGAAAAAGGAATTAAAACAACAATTCTACGTAAAAGTCGATATATTCATAACAAGGACGTAGCCAGAAATTGAGTTTGGGGGGGGGGGGGGCCTGAGGCGATTTTTACTCAAAATTAATTTAACGAATTCACAAAGTAAAGTTTTATCACAGAATTCCGAAAACTTTTTGAAATCTCTGAATTCCCTAAAATGTTGGGAATTCGAAAAATTTTTTGAATTCTCTCGACTTTTAATATTCTCAAAATACTCCTAAATTCCAAAATCCACTGAATTGTTAATAATTTTTAAATGTTCAAAATGTCCAAAAATATCAAGTTTCTCGATGTTTCAGGAATTCGTAAAATTTTCGGAAATTCAATTCTTATGGAAGTATCGTGAATTTTTAGGGTTTCGAAAACTTTTGTAAATCTCTGAAATTTCCAAAATTTTCGGAATTCTGGAAATTTCAGAAATATTGAAAAATTTGAGAATTTTCAACCCTCTGAACTTGAAAATTTATCAAAAGAGTCGAAAAGCTTGGAATATTTTGAAAATTTTCAAACTAAGTAAAAGTTCAAATAAAAGTCTGAATAAAAGTTGTGAAATAGAATCATGAAACCTGCCTCACTTCTCAAGATTTTCGAAACTTTGGTAAAGCTCTGAAATTTCTAAAATAATTTAAATTCTGAAAATCGTCAAAATACAAAAAACTTTCAAAATTCTCTAAATTATCAAAAATTTCTATACATTCCAAATTATCAAGTTTCTCGAAATGTGAAAAATACGTGAAGTTTTCATAACTTCAAGAATCATGAAAATATTGTGAATCTTCAGAATTTTTAAAACATTTAAAAATCTCTGAAATTTACAAAAATATTAAAATTATTGATCTTTTTAAAATTCCAGTAACTCCCAAAATCCTCGAAATACTTTAACTCCAAAAATTCTCTAAATTGTTAAAAATCTGTGAATGTTCAAAATATCCCAAATTATCGAATTTTTCGAACTACAAGGAATTCGTGAATTTTTGTA
>JAPYZK010009855.1:0-13080 GCA_030522785.1 Platygaster equestris | reverse complement strand
AAGTGATAGGAATCAATAGGAATTAATAAGAAAAGATGGGAGTCAATGGGAATTGATAACAATCGATAGAAATGAATGGGAATGGATGAGAGTCAATGGGGATTGATGGAAGTTGATAGGAATTAATAGAAATGGATAGGAATCGATAGGAATTGACGAAAATCGATAGTAATTGATATAAATGAATGAGAATTGATGGAAGTCAATAGAAATCGATGGGAATTGATATATATATATATATATATATTAATGGGGAATTGATAAGAATCAAAATGAAAATTGATGGCAAATGACAGAAATGAATGAGAGTCAATGGGAATTGACGATAATTGATAGTAATCAACAGAAATGAATGGGAATCGATGGGAATTAATAGAAATCAATGGAAAATGTATAGGAATCAATGAAAATCGATAAGAATTCATGGAAATCGATAGAAATGAATAGGAATTGATTGGAGATTGATAGAAATTGATGGTAATCAACGGAAATCGATAGGAATTAATAAGAATTGATGGGAGTAAATGGTAACTGATAGGAATCAATGTAAATTGATAGGAGTCAATGATAATTGATGGAAATGGATAAGAATCCGTAGGAATTGATTGAAATCAATAGTCATTCATGAGAATTGATGGGAAGTGATCCTGATTGATCGGCATTGATCGTAATTAGTGGGAATTGACAGGTAATCGATAGGAATCAATGGATGGGAATCGATAGGAGTTGATGGTAATTGATGAGACTCGATGGAAATTGATGGAGGTGGGTTGCCACATGTTTTTTATACTATATCGAGATACATAGATAGTGGTCAAGTCAATAGTATCAAAGAATGTAAGTAAAAATATCAGATTAGGTCACAAAATGTATTCTGTACTTTTTCATTTCCAGATTATCGGATAACCTTAAAATTCTCGAATGTCCATCAATTCCCAAAGATGATGCAATGTCACGTTGGATTGATGAAATGAATTCCTTGTCGGACGTACCGTAACGCACTATTTGACTGTAATTTCCTCGTTATTACAGGAAAAATTTCCCTTGATGCAGAAACGCAATAAATCCATAGGACATTCGAGATCCGGCGCACGTTCCCGGCACCGCAGAAATGGCCCACCATTTTCTTCGTCGCGGGGAGATTCTTTATTGTTTCAATAAGCACGGCACGGTCCGGTCTTATTAGCGAAATAAACCTCTTTAACGGTCTCGCCGGAGAAGGCGAGAAACCCGAGGTATACATTTTTTTCTTCCATCCCCGGCCGTAAAGAGGATCCGTATATTAGAAGCCGGGGGGTGGAAGAGCGAAAAAGGGCAACGCTGGAAGTGGCAGAGGATTCTTGAAAGAGTTCTCTTTTCAGCGGGCACCAAAGGGAGAATCGATAGGTTTTTCCGCGGGTTACCATGGGAACCGCGACTACGGGAATTAAGTGGCGCGGAGCTGAGTCGCCAAGATGAAACTCTCACGGCGCTTTTTTCATCCTCTCTCGAGTGCGCGAGAACCGCCGAGACCGTATTTTAAATGGACCGAGTTTTTCCTATCTTCGCAAACACTGCGAAAAGTGAAGTTGTAATCCCGCACACTCCGGGAGTAGTGTGTAGGATGTTGGTCTTTGACATTTTTCCAGATCAAAAATGCTTAAGAAAACTGCTAAAATTGTGCCAGTCGACTCTTTGGTGAATGTATTCAGTGCTAGGAGTTCTTTCGTAACTATATGTACAGTTAAAACTTCTCTTCCGCATATTTTATTCAATTCCATTTATTGAATATGCATTTTTCGATGTTTCGCAATTAAGTTTTTTATTACTTATAGAAAACAGTGATGAGAGATCGAGTTAGTACGCGGAGACTGTCGAGTGACGAAAGGAGTTCGGGGCATAAAATATAACCATTTATAATAACAATTTGAACAGTACAGTAACGTCGGCTAGATCTCGACTCAGCTTCAAAGTTTGGATATCAAATCTACGCTCGTAATCAGTGTAGATCGTGAAAATAAATACCTAAAACAATCGATCCTGCACGAAGAGCTCGAGAGCTTCGTTCCAGCTCTATTTTCGGCCGGGCTTAATTTAATTCTCGCCCAAAGGCGGCTGCAGCAGCCCGCTCTTGAGTCGTAAGGAATCTTTTGTTTCGTGCCGGCTGCTCGGCCTCGCGATAGTCTTTTTGAGTCACGATCGCGAGCTCTCCGCGTGTTATCCGAGTCTCTCCGGCTCCTTCGGCGAATCGTAAAACCGCGCCCCCGCGCTCGCGCATCTGCGTGACTGCAGCAGAGCTCGCTTTTAGAATCCATTTTTCATGCTCTTATTCAGGAAAGGCTCGTTCCGGAGATTGCAGCCGCGGCTGAGATGGTCTTTCTCGGAGCGTACGTGACGCTACGCGAGAGAGAAAATGAAGGCTGCATACACTTTGGACCATGTAGTATATGCAGTCCACGAACTGATACTTTTAACGTTGTAGAACGTTAATGCAATATTTAGAACGAAATCGAGAAATATTTTGAAATTCTCCGACTCTGGGGAGTGGGGGGGAGGGGGGGTTACAACTACTAAAATTGGCATGAATATACCAAATATACTTGTTAGTTCAGGTTGTCTGCATAACGATCCCACGTTAAAGATAAAATGACGTCACTAAAATACCCCTGGACTTTATTGTACGGGTGATAGCAACAAAAAACGAACTCACTCCTATAATACTTACAGGGGATTGTATCTTCCCCCACCCCCACGAATACGAAAACTCGATTCTAGACTCAGGACATGTCTCCAAACACTCCCTCAAAATTTCAGCCGTTAAGTATTTTTTTTTAAAGTAAACAGGATTTTTGTGTTTCTATTCACTGTACTATTATAAATTCCCTTCCAGCAGAGGAAAAACGCATAAGAACTACAAATCCAATTTGAGCTGCATTAAATGACCCCTCGTACCTCTCGCGTGATAAGGCTCCGATCAAAGCGCGTTTGTCGCATTCGTCACAAGCTCGCTACCCAGGAGTCAGTGACACCTATCGCATCGTCGATGGCGGTGGCTGCTCCTGTGGTTACTCGTACCCATGGCAACGCTCTACGGCATTCTCGCTCTCTCTTTCGCTCCTCTCCCTCCTCGCAAACGAGAAGTTTTCCTCTCCTCTTCTTCTCCTCGTCCAGCGTCTCCAATTGTAATTATCATACCTGCCGCGACCTCCAACCCGCGAGCGCTCGTTGTTTTATCGGAGTAATCTTTTCCTGCATGAAGCTCCGGGTAGGGTTATTGTTTTTAAACGTCGATGTTCATTTTTGAAACATCATTCCAACTTGTAGGAGCCGAATTAAATAACAAGACTACATTCCGATTAATGATTGTATTTCGCTGGCGTGACGCGAATTGCTTCAAACATCTCGGAATATAATAATCAAATACCAATCCCCTCACTATTATTTATATTATGCACATATAATTGATTCCTGATTCTGGAGGTCAAGGGTGTCAAGATTTCACAAAACTATCCCAACAAGACGCCCACGGTTCCCTGAAAAGAGAAGTCTTCATAGAAACGTTAGTGCGATGATTAGCATATACGTAATATTATTTACGCGGATATCAATAACATAAAATAAAACATAAAAAAGGTGACGAATACGCACAGCATAGATTGTTTTGTATACATTTTTAGACCCTACAAACCGTTTAAAAATCAAATCCGCCAGGTTTTTTTGGTGAAAATAAATTCGGTCGATGGTTTTTCAATTGCTGCATGACACAAAATTAACCTGTTCATTTTATTTCCTGGATTTTTTCAGGAAGAAAAAAATGTACGTCATATAACCCTTGTACACTATATTTTATTAATGCCTTCGTATATCGATATATCGGAATATATCGATCATGGATATCCTAACTGAGATACAGATTCGATATATCGATAGGTGAAAGGATTATTGAAACACATAGCATGTTTATTCGGGCTAGCGGATACGTATCGGATAGAGACCCTAAAATTCTCTAGGGTGGAAATTTAAAATCGCGTACGTATAGATATATTGCATTCATAATTTCAAATTTCCTGCTTTAGAGACTACCTTCCCGATACGTACACTTCGTTCTCCATAGTATAAATTATATACCAATGACTTCATTTCATCGTCGAACTCTCCGGAGTATCGTCCTTATCTCTCGGCGGGGGAGAATCCCTATTGGCCCGCGCATCTTCCCACTCGTTGTCTTGCGGTGTGAGCACGTAATCCGACACCGTGGCCGCCATTGGTCCGAGGGCGCATCAGCCGCCTGCCATTGGTCAACAGCAGAGCATCTCCGTGCTCATCCTCGCGGCTGCGCGCATCAGGATCTCTTCTATCTACCAAAATGGTGCCTTCGCGCCCTTCGCAACGTCTGAATGTCACGAGGGACGACGCAGCGGAAGGACCGTTTTAGATTAGCCACAAAGTCGTTGAATCGTCCCCGGCAATAATGAGCTGGGCTCCAAGAATACTTCGAAAAGAGCCGTCCGGAATAACTCCTGGCCGTGGGGCTATTCACTCGTGATTTGCGTGCTTCGCCAATTTCGAAGAGGAATTGATTACACGGGGTATTTCGGGATCGTTCATGAATCTCGACTCAGCTGTTTATTTCATGCGACTTTTGTGAGGATTTTTAACAGGGAAATATGTTTTGTAAAATGAATGTGAATTTTGGGAACCCGGTATTCTTCTTTTTTGCGTGTAGATCAATAGTCGCTGCATCAAAATCCGCAAGTATATAGCCATGTCGATGTAAGCGATGAGAAAACGTCGCGTAAATTTCATCGGCCTATTGCGCGCCGTCTATTTTCCCTCCGCGATCGTCGATGCTTTGCTCCTTATCGGCAGCGAATTCTTTTTCATGGCCCTGATCGTTTCGACATTAAGGCACTTTAATCGAGTATCGATCGATTGCAGACTCGAGCGCGGGAGATCCGTGCAGCTGGCCCGAAGGCGAAAGCTACGGGCCAGAGATAAAGAAGCAGTAAAGCCGAGTTTACCGAGCCGCAATCAGTCATAAACCTAACGAGGCTAATTAATCAAAACTGTCTAGCTGATATAAACTTGATATACGACTGCTCGAGCGCAGGCATTCTATTCTGATAGAGCATCAGGGTTAGAAATTCGATCAAATTTCGTGCGAAAGATATAATTATAATATATGCTATGAGCGTGAATTCACGATAAAATTGCAGAATTTTGATTACAGTTACACCTTTTCGAATCAGAATTCATACGCTCACGCGTTTTCTCGAAAACTAATCTCAACTCCGAATTATTTCTCATTATTCATACTATCGCTTTTACTTTCTGACGTTCTCACATTCTAACTTTCCCAAAATCTTCTCCAACATATAATTACGAAAGATACGTACCTCTCACGTGAAAGATGAAATCGCAGTTTAATTTCTAGATTTAAGTGAAGAAATATTTTCTAACATATGCAAGAATTTTTTTTCAAATTCTGCGTAAATCGTAAGTCCTCGCGAATTCGTATGCATTTTGCTCCACAAATGTTTTATCAGGGTCTATGCATCGATCGCGGTTGAGATATATACTGGCTGCCCTGTAAATATTCGAATGTCTTTTTGTCAGCGCTTTTTTCCAGAACTCCACCGCTGTGATTTTTCCGCGTCCGCGAGTTTACAACGTTCACATGTAGTTTTACAAGTACAAAGGCTTTGACGTTGAGACGGTTCTCAAAGGGACGTTTTTCGATGGGAAATGGGAAATGAGAAAAAGAGAGATGCATGTCTTTCAAGTCCCTCGATTCGTTGAATTCTGGAGACGAAAATTTCGCCGATGTAGGTTACCCCAAGGGCTGTTTTCCGGGTTTCGAAGGTACTTTTTGATTTGTCGCTTGTTGGAAGGTGGAAATAGGGGTTAGAGGCGGAGGTGCGAAAATTGAAAGGAAAGTGGGAGGTTTGTGAATCCGAAAGAAGTGTGTATACACTTTGCAGATTCGTCATCATTTTCCGCATCCATTCTTCTATCACTAATTAATCTGAACTTGCTCAATATCTTCCTCGTAGCGAGTCACAATAAAAACACCTCAGTTCATTATAAACCTCGAATGCAGGGAGCAGGAAACAATTAATTACAGCGGCCTAAATCTACAAATTCGATTTGGTACAGCCAAATAAACGTCTGGTACAAATAGGGCACGACGAATTTTTCATTTGAATCTACCAAACTTTGGTTAGCTGTACCAAATTCTACTTGAGCTCAGTCGAATGTTTGTTTTCGTATATATACTCGAAAAAACAATCATTTCAGCCCAAGTAAAATTTGCTACAGTTATAACTACAGTTATCACCATAGTTTGGTACAGTCAAATGAAAAATTTGTTATGCACCGCCTAAGTGTGCGGGCTCTCATTTGATTTCGTGCAAACAACTCAGGCGTCGAAAAACGCGCCGCGCCGCTTCGCCCAAGTGTGCGCGCACCTTTAATTTTCAATATTTAAAATAGCATACGCAACTCCTCACTCACACCTGGTTACTCACCGTACCAGAAGATTGTACAGGGAATAGTTGAAAAAAAAGGTTTGTTCAACAACGTGGTTATACGTACAAATGCGAGTTCCATGTTTGACAGCAGTGTGGAAAACGAGTATTTTACCCACAGCGTAGAATAACACGTTGAGTACATCTCTCATAAAGCTTGTCCTGAAAAAAAAAAAAAAGATTCCCGAAAATATCATCTCTCCACTGAAAAGGTAAACATCAAAGTCACCAACTCATCCAAAGTAAGAAGACTGTCTCAGAAAACGTGGGAATAATTTCCCAACCGTAATGGCAGATTTCTTTCGCATCAAAGCTGCTCACTGCTGGTCTTCGCGTGTGCCTTTTGTTCTCGGGCTCGACCACTTCCGCGAAGCCATCTGCAAGAGGAGAGGAGGGCGGATGCTGCAGATTGCGTGGAACGAGAAGATGGAGAAGTTGGGCGAGAGGAAAGGAGGCGAAAGAGGTCTCGTCTCGGTGTCTCTATTGATCCTCCGAGGAGGAGCCGCGCGCAGCGCGTCCCTCTTTCACCTCATCCTCGATAACGCTACCGGCAACGCTCGCTTCATCCCCCGGCCGCGATCTCCCTCTCGCTTCTGCCCCGTCGTCAGCGAGCCTTCTTCGTCTCTTGCCCCGGCAGCGCTCGTCAACCTGGGCCACCGGAACCGAAAGGGCTGGCTGCAATCTACCTCCGAGCACCCACCTACTACTTGTCTCGTAACTCCATAGAATCCCGACTCGCTCACTGAATCGTGTGCCTCGTTCCCCGCTTTTTGCACCGTGCGATTTCAACGTGTGTACCGAATCCGAGCGGTTAGGAATAATATTGCATATGCTGCGAAGAATCTTTGGGATATTGTTGTTTATTCAGAGTTGTTTATTGTTTTTATTCGAATCGAGAGGAAGATGTCATAGATGTTTGAAATTTAGATCGAGGTACAAAATTTTTTCTAGACAGTTTTTATCAAATGAATTATTATTCCAGGAAAATTTTACGACATTGATAAAAATGTCGATGAATTTTTGAAAAATGAACTATTGCATACTTAAAAAATATATTTCATCTAAGTTCTTGAACGATTGTTTGTAATCATTGTTTATTTTCATGTTGTAAAAAGACGTATTTTTTCAGGTTAGAGTCAAAGGTTAGCGTTTTTAATTAATGAATAGATTGATTAATCGACGTATCAATTCGTATTATAATTTGATGTGAATTTTGAATTTTCCCAAGTTACAAAATTGCGAGTTAAAAGTACAATATCCGAACTTTCTGATCGAACAAACTCCCTAAACTTCAAGTTTGAAGTAATCGCACAGCCCAGGTATCAAATCTTTTTTCCGATAATAACTATCGATACTCTTTCGTTGACATCGATAATATCGATGTCGCAGCCTTCAAGGCTACGTTAGACCGATTTGAACAACTTGCTGAACCACGATCAATCAGGTGAGAAACTTGAGGAACAACCTATAGGTTCTTCAAGTTATGTGAATTGTGCAGTGAAATGAACAATACATGAACGATCATAGACAATTAGACATTTTGAGAAAGTTTGAACATTTTAATCCAATCCTTCGATATGTGTACAGTTCGAAGTGTCGTTCTTTTATTTCGGCTATACCTCAAATGAAGTTTTTCGTTCGGTTTTTGTGAACCAATTTTATTTTCTTTATATTGTTTCTACAGCACTGAACGCGTGTATAAATGATACTAGCCTATCAGCTTTGCTGCTGCCTGTTTTCATATAATAATGAATAATAATAATAATATCTAAACTTATCGAATATTCATCCGCCACCCGCACTCGCACTTATCCAGTCCGAGCTCCCCTAAAGAGTACAAATTCGCCTCGAATAAATCGAATCAGACTCCCTGAACTGCAAGCGTCTGAAATTCCTTTTTCCCCGTCGTCGATTCTGCATTCGGGACTAAAAAAACTTTTCTTTCTCCCCCGTTATCTCGGATGCAAAATACGTTCCCTCGAAAAGAAAAAAGCCCCGGGAGGTAATATTCTGTGATGGAACGTTTCGTGGAATCATCGAGTAAAGCGAGAATAATGAAAATACTTGTACAGGGAAAGGGCATTTCCTTGTTCCTGCTCCAATTCCCGAGTGCACTCGAGTCGTGCTTTTCATTCTTCTTCCCTTTTTTTCCGTTTTTCTCGGCATAAATATTATTCTGTTCAACAAAAAAAGGGCCAGTGAAGCTTTAAAAAGATCTGCAAGCCCAGAAAACTCAACCCTTAGAAACAAAATCGTCCAAGAAACTTAGAAATCAATCACCTGTATCTCGAAACATTCCCCCACACTCAAATTATGAAGAACTGACAAGGAATACTGCAGACTTTTCCTCAAACGTCTGAAAAAGCCCTGAAAAATCTCTATTAATGCGGTTTCCGCTGGCTTTTCATCGCGGTTTGTTGGCGAGGGATGTTTTCGTCTTCCTTTACGTCGCCCCTTCCTTCCCCATCTCCGGGGTTCTTCGAGCATAGTATATTACGACTCTGCCTTCGGTAAACCCTCGCAGCCATTCACTGATTCAAATTAATCACAGCCACGAGCCGTCTAGCTCCCTTCCTTCCTTCCTTCCCTTCTCGCCCTTGCACTGACAAGCGCCGCTCGTCTCGGGCCGCTCTTTGCTGCCCTTGCCTCGCTTCCAGCACAAGTATCTTAACGATCACTATACGCGTCGACGATTAGTTTAGCGAGCTTTGAATTTGATTTAGTTCGGTGTTCCCCGTTCTCGCTCTCCCTGTAGATATATTCACGAGCTTAATCTGTTCCAACTCGTTTTTCATATGGTGAGGATTAGAAGTGGGGTTTATACAGTGGCTGATTGTTTAGTGAATAATATGGATGAGTTTTGGACTGTGATTTTATTAAGTTGGTTTTTAGAACAGTTCTACACAAAAAAGTTGGAGGTTTGACGGACTAGAGTAGTCACATCCCATCGATCGCTGAATCCAAATTGATGGTCGGAATTGGTTTTTTTTCTATCCAGTTAACAAGGGTTGTCAGTGTGACGTCACAGTGACGTAATTTGTGACGTCCGCTTCTGGTGACGTCAGAGTGACGGCACTCTGACGTCAAAATAACGTCACAGTGACGTCACGTCGAAAAATTTTAATGATTAATTTAAAAATGCAGAACCAACGTTTACATGCGTTTCTCGTGATAATATTTTGGACTCGGATTTTCGTAGTATTCCGATGTGACATCACTGTGGCGTTACTGCAACGTCACCGAAGACGTCACTGTGACGTCACGTTGGAATATCTCGAAAATATGGTTTAAGAATCTTCTCACGTGATATGCATGTGAACTTTGATTCTGAATGTTTGGATTGGTCATCAAATTTCTTCAACGTGACGTCACAGTGACGTTGTTATGATGTCATAGTGCCGTCACCGTGACGTCACCAAAGGCTTTGTTTTGACATCACAAATTACGTCACTATGACGTCCCTGGTTTACTGGGAAACCTCAAAAAACATAGTTTTTTCGGCTATTTTTGTATTGTAAAATATGTAATGAAAAAACGTTCCGAAAGATCGTTTACTACGCTATTCAGAATAATGATAATCTCGATTCCTTTTCTCGGAGCGCGTCAAAATTGCCCCATAACACTACTAAGTACTAGTACATTGGGAAATCATCAACGGAGAAGAAAAAAACGACCTAATTACAACTCAAAAAACGATACATTTCTATCTTAACACTCAAACAATGTAGCGGTTCTAACGTTTCAAAATCCAACAACTCGTTTTCTGACACCCCAATGAGTTCCGATAATGCAAAGATCCGTAATGACGAGATGGTTTTCAGTAATGAAGTATGAGACGGAGGAGACCTCCAACAGAATCCATACATTAGTAGTGAGAAAATATTATAGCTGGATCTCGATAGAGCGCTCGTCTCGGGGGTCTTAAGTAAACATTACGCTCGATCGAGAGAGCGATAATACGGGTAGAAACACCATCAGGTAGAAACCTCGAGGGACCCAAACCTAAAAATGACAAAGCATTAATGACTATCCAGGCTTCTGGAATTGGACCCAAACCTAAAAATGACAAAGCATTAATGACTATCCAGGCTTCTGGAATTCGCTCCCTGCTGTGAAACTCGGAGCCTTATCGCTGCCGAGATCTTCACGGTAAATTAGAACGCGCTTGATCGAATCACGCTCTATCGAGATCCAGCTGTATATAATTATCGATAATGACTATACGTCGATATTATAACTATCGACGGGAAAAATCCGATGTATATCGATATTATCGAATATGACTTACGTCGATAATTTTTAATATCGGCGCCCTAGGGTCCGGGAAAACCAGAGCGGTTTTCACCATAGCTTAGTATATATATATACATGAAAGAGTCTTATAATGTAGATATCCTAGGCTATGGTAATAAGGTTGAAACCGCACTGGTTATAAAAAACAGAGCGGTTTACCGGATGATAGGGCAGCAAATATACAATGATAATCGATTAACAATAAATTTACAAACCTGGCTGGTTTTTGGTTTCGATCAGTATCGAATTTTTTGCGTTGGCGCTTGTGGAAACAATCGAATAATTAAGACCAGGCATATACAATGGCCAGGTCTGTACGTCGATATTATCGATATCAACATTAAAATTCAATAATTATCGATATCGACAGCAAATAAACGATAAAAGACGTTTTTCATAGAAAATGAAAATTGTTTACGATAGTCATAATATTCATTGAATTATATATGATAAACAATCTAGACAATAAGTAAAATTTACCGGATGATTTTTCTAATAGATGATTCGCAGTAAATACCAAAAATTCAAGATTCGATAATTATTATCGATATTATTGATATTTAATTTACAAGGGACAATATTGATTAAGCTGTTTGCGCCGTGACACGTCGAGTACATTCTCATTTTTCGACTTTCTTGCCCTCCAGAAATTAACCGGGAGTCCGAAGGGTCGCGGCGGGCGGGGGGGGGGGGGAGCGAAGGGGATTAACCGCAAGTGAGTGTCGAATTTCAAGGCGCGGTGGCTCGGAATTCAAATTTTTACGAGGAGCCATTATCATTAAACGCATGTGGGTCGTTATGACCCACGCCTGACGGCATCGTCTCGTGTATACACATACCCGAAGATTAGTACTTCTCCTTCGAAGAAAATCAATCCAATATCGGAGCGAGGAACCTGACGTCTCGGGCCATTACATAAATCTACCTCGGACCCACCACCGATGGCGAGTCGCCATCTTTCCGATTCTGAAACATCGCCGGCCCTGGAAAATTAATTTTACGGGATTCACCGTTCGTTTTTTTGCTTTTTATCTCTTCGAACGAATCTGACATGGAACTTCGAATCTTAACCTCCTAGACGAAGAGGTTGCAACCTTCGTAGGTTACAGTTGGGTTGCAGATTTCTTGAAGTTTGGAATTATTAGAAAATAATTGAAAATACTTGAATTTTAAACAATAGTTCTAATTTGCGACTTTTGAATTTACGAATGTTTTAGTATTATAAAAACGCATAATTGTTTCAAATTTTCGAAGTTTTCGGAAGTACTGAAATTTTTGAAACCTTTAAGATTATCAAAGTTTCGTGAAATTTCAGAACTATTCGATTTAAACAACTTTAAGAAATTTTTAAATTTTCGAATTTTGTAATCGTCAAGTTTTTTTTTAATTTTTGGAATTATGATGAAATTGACGTTTACAAAAATACCAAAATTTTGGCAGTTCTCACAGTTTGGAAATAATGTTTCAATCAATAAATTCACGAACATTATTAAAATCTTGGGATTGTTGGAAATTTTAAAATGTTTCAAAGGTAATAAATTCATGAAAGCCATAGTTTTCATGCCAATTTCCATAATTTTCATAATTCCGCGAGTTTGCAGGTTTCTCGGAATTTAGAAAATCCACTCAGTTTTGAAGAAATAACAGAATAACTGCAATTTTCACAGGTTTAAGAATTTTAAATTTCAAAAATTTTTGGAAATAATCAAAATATTCAGAAATTTTTGAAGTTTGAAAAATCTAAAAAATTTGAAAATTATGGAAATTTGAAATTATTTAAAAATATGCAGTATTTTCGTAATTCATGTAATTCGTGGAATTGCAACTTTTTTCAAAAAATAGTTGAAATTCTCAAGATTTATGATATTTGTAATAATTTTAAAATTCCCAACAGTTTCCAACATTGTAATAATTTTAAAATTCCCAACAGTTTCCAACATTTTGAAATTCTGAAAATTCCTTACAATTCTCAAATTTTCAAGATTTCAAAATTGTAAATATTCTCGACATCATCACAAATCTTCAAATAATTGAAATTTTGGACAATAATGAAATTTGAACAATTCTCACAAATTCGAAAAAACAGAAAATTCCGATAAATTCGAAAGTTATCAAAAGTTTCGTAAATTTCAAAATCGTTGTATTTCTCTGATTCTTGCAATTTCAGCATTGTAAACATTCATAAAATAACATAAAAACCTAAGAATTCTCTAAATTTTCAAAATTCACAAGTTCCGCAAGGAACTTTTCATTCTTAAAAAACGTGCAACCTAACCTCAAC
>JAPYZK010009843.1:0-11061 GCA_030522785.1 Platygaster equestris | reverse complement strand
AAAACTTGTAAAATTCTCGAAATCCTCCAAACTCTGAAAATGCCCAAAATTGTTGAAAATCATGAAATGCTGAAAAAGTTGAAAATTAGCTAGTTTCTCAAAATAAAAATTCGTACAATTTTCGTAATATAAAGAATTAGGAAAATATTTCAAATTTCCAGAATTTCCGAAACTTTAACGAATCTCTGAAATTTACAGAAATTCTAAAATTCTCAAACTTTTCAAAATTCCAATAACTTCCAAAATCCTCAAAACACTTCAAACTTTACAAATCCTCAAAATTGTTAAAAATCTTAGAATGTTAAAAATATTCCAAATTATTAAGTTCTTTAATATGTCAGAAATTCATAAAATCCTCGCAATTCCAAGAATTATGAAGTTAATATGTCAGAAATTCATAAAATCCTCGCAATTCCAAGAATTATGAAGATACTGTGAATTTCCAGAATGTTGAAAACTTTTTTAAAACTTTTACATTTTTAAGAATTGTTGAAATTTTGGAAATTTTCTAAACTTGTAAGAATCTCTGGAATTTACAAAATTTTGAAATTCCCGAAATTTTCACAATTCCAATAACTTCAAAAATCCTCAAAATACTGCAAACTTTCAAAATTCTCAAAACCGTTAAAAATCTTGAAACGTTAAAAATATTCTAAATCATGAAGTTTCTCGAAATGTCAGAAATTCGTAAAATTCTCGTAATTCTGAGAATTATGAAAGTATTGTTAATTTACAGAATTTTTAAAACTTGTTCAAAACTTCAAAATTTTCAAAATTGTTGAAATTCTGAAAATTTTCGAAACTTTCACGTATCTCTGAAATTGACGAAAATTCTGAAATTCTCGAACTTTCCAAAATTCCAACAACTTCCAAAATCCTAAAAATACCCCAAACTCCACAAATTCTCAAAATTGTTAAAAATCTTAATATGTCAAAAATATTCCAAATCATCAAGTTTCTCGAAATATCAGAAATTCATAAAATTCTCGTGATTTCAAGAATTAAAAAAGTACTGTGAATTTCCAGAATTTTCAAAACTTTTTCAAAACTTCCACATCTTCAAAATTTCTAAATTTCCAAAAATTCGCAAACTTCTAAAAACTTATAAAATTCTCCAATCCTCGAAACTCTGAAAATTCCCAAAATTGTTGAAAATCTCTAAATGCTGAAAATGTCCAAAATTATCCAGTTTCTCGAAAACTTTGACACTTGTGAAAATCAGTATTGTTCCACCATTTTTTTTTTTTGTTTTTCAAAATATACTTTTCTGCAGTGTGCTAGATTTCTTAAATTTTCCACGATTTCGTAGGGGGCTTCAGCCCCCTCCCTGGTTACGTGCTTGTCAACTGACCCAAATTTCCATTCCATCCGGACCAAACCGAATCATCATCCCAATAAGGAACCTCCGGCAAAGTCGAGAGCCGGATTCGGCGTCACGATTTTTGCGGCGAACCTCCTCGCCTCCTACATCAGAAGTGCCTGGCTGACAGAAGCTAATCCCGGGATTGAGAGGCAAGATTCATATCGGGAGCTCCGCGACCAAAGTGCGCGGGGCCTCCATTAGCCAAAGCCGAGGCACCATCAGCGACTGTTGCTTTCGACAATTTGGGAGTCTAATGTCCCTCGGCCCCAAAAGCGTCTCGCTTGTCTCTGCGATCAACACGCGAGACGGAGGAGACTTTGAGGATCCAATTTTTGTCAAGATATTGAGAACGTGGAATGATAAAACATCATCCAAATGAATTTCCAATTTTTGTGATTTGTTCGGTAGTTATGGTGTAATTTCCATAAGTCATGACAAAAAAACGTAAAAAAATTAATGTGCAAATTTTATGCATATTTTTGTCAAAATTTGCATAAGCACATGTAACTGAACAATATCCAAATAAATTTCCAATTTCAGTGATTCGTGCAAAAGTTACAATGAATTGTAACTTTTGAAAATTGATTTTAAATTCAAATAAGTACTTTGACAGTTACGACGTTGTTACTATTTGAGATTGTGAATAATGTAAAAAAACATTTTTTTGCGAAACTCGTGTACGTATTTATCAGGATTCCTGCAATTATGTATGATTAACCAAATTTCAAATAGATTTTGGATTTAGAAAATTGGTTCCATTTTTATTATGTTATTACTAAACGTGGGTATACAGAATTTTTCTCTCGTGTTCCGAGGCGTCTTGAAGACTCCGGGGGAAGAAGCCAAAAAATGTTTGGAAAAGGAAGACGTGGGTGGAAACGAAGAATGCATGGGCTACTTTTTAGACAGAGAAACGAATGATTTTCGTGCGTCATTTTGAGTGATATAATTGCAAGAATCATTTATTTGATCTTTTTTTGAATTTGAGGACATTTTTGGAAGGAAAAAGTTTCATTGGATTTTCATTGAAAATTACCATTGAGTTTTATTCAGTTTCTATTGACTCGTTGAAATTGACTCGTGTAGTTTGCTCCGAGTGACTGTGATGATGAAACTCATTTTTGATCTTAATTTTTTGATCCGAAAATGGGGAAATTCATAATTTACAGACTTTATGAAATCGAATGTTCAATTCGAATGAGAAATTTGTTAATCCTAAATGTTGGACACTGTTGTCATCATTAAGTTTGAAATTTCGGAATCGGAAAATTGAGGGACGTGAAATTTTTTATAACATTTATAACTTTCAACCTTTTGTACTCGAACGTTTTTTAATTGAAAAATTTGTATTTACAATAAACAGTTCTCATTGTATGACTCAGAAAAATTGAAATGTTGGCAAATGAATTGAAATTTTTAAATCAAATAGTATGAAACTGTAGGAAATTCGATACGAAAATTCCGAAAATTTTACTCTGGACAGCGAAAAATCTGAGTTTAGGAGTTTGAACTTCGAAAAATCATAAAATACATAGAAATTCGTAACTATTTAAGTTCCTGAACCTCAAAATTCGATTTGATTTTCAATCTATATTAATGATTTGATTTTTAGTTTTTCAATTTTATTTTCAATCTATAAACTTGATTTCCGATGTCAAAATACAATATTCCCTAATTTAATTTTGAATTCTGAAATTTAATTTTGAATTCAAAAATCCAATTTTCCATTTCTGAGTCCGATTTTCTATTCCAAAATCCGATTTTCAATTGCAAATTACCGAATACTGAATTTTTAATTCAAATATACGAAAACAAATTGTGAACTCTGGCATTCCAATTTAAAAAGTTATCAATTTTCGGCAGTTGTCATCATTTCTTTAAATTTTATTAAATTTCGAGAATTCTTGAAGGACTTCAAAAATGAACATAAACACTCGGCAATATCAGAAATTGAAATCTGACAAATCCAAAATTTTACACACTGCAAGACTGGGCAATTTTTCGATCTGATAAAAAAATTTCAATACTTTGTGATCTTGGATTTCACACTAAATTTACAAATCCAAACTAGGACATCAGAAACTTCACAAATCATCAGAATTTGTACATTTTTCAATGCTGAAATTAAAATACGCGCAAGTGAAATCTTGAAAGTTCTTCAAAATTGTTAAATTTTCGAAAAGTTCATAAATTGAGCATAGTTTTAAAAACGAATTTCGACGCCCAAAAATGTCAAAAAACTAAAATCTTCCGAGTTCTATAACCGTAATTATACACAGTTCCCATTTTTCACAAGATTAAAAAAAAATGCATTACTTTTTTCGATTCGAAAAAAATATCAAATTTGAGTTCAGTAACATGGCAATTCCAATATCATTCAAATATCATTCAAACTCTCCATTTATTAACTGATAATCATCAGTTAAATTCACCGATTATAATCAGTGAATTTTGATCGATGTAAATTAAGACAGTGAACGATTCGACTTCATTAATTAATCCAGATCGCGTGTTCGCACGAGGAAGCAGAGAAGAGGAGAAGAGAGCGGGTAAAGAAGCGTCGAAAGAAAGTCGAGTGAATCTCGATAGCTCGTGGGAGAGTTGCAATTCCTTCTTGCAATTCGTTTCATCGCCCGCCCCTTCCTTTTCCAAAAGCCAAACGAAGGGGATGAGTGGCTGATCGGATTCTTAAGCAGCGGGCTGAATTATTCAGGGATTTCAAACGTCGGCTACTGCTATTTCCTCTCGTGTGTGGGTGTCGGCATTCGTTTCCTTTGCCTCCTTTCAAGGCAATGTGGAACACAAATGAATGCCTTCTCTCTTATTCCGAAATAGTCAAAATTTGACCATTTGAATTGGTAATCGTTGTTTCGACTACTCAAATAGTCATTCTCCAATGGATTACTTCCGATGATAGTCAAATTCGACTATTTGACTAGTGATATTTTGATTAATTAGGACTAGTCAAATCATTTGACTGCAAATTAGTCAATTATTTGACCATTTGAATTGGTGGTTTTAGCTTTTGACTAAAAAAATAGTCATTATTCAAAAAACGACTATTTCGAATAGTGAAATTCGACTATATCAATTAGTCGTCTATAATGACTATTTCAAATAGTCAAATTCTACTTTTTTATTAGTTGTATGTTGACTACTGAAACAGTCACATTTAGGCGAATAAAGTTAGATAGAACTATTTCGATTGATCACTTTTGACTTAAAATACGTTGATTTTAATTATTATAATTAGTGTAATTTGACTATTTCAATAAGTAAAATTTGACTGTTATTTAGTCAGATTCAACTATTTCGATTGGTCACTTTCGACTTGAAATATGTTGATTTTGAGTATTAGAATTAGTGAAATGTGACTGTTTCAGTTAGTAAAATTTGACTATGAATTAGTCAGGTTTAAATACTACGATTAGTCAATTTTTACCAACACAATTTGTAACATTCGACTACAAATTAGTCAATTTTGACTTTTTTAAACAGTCGACTCGTTGACTATTTCATTGTCGAATTTGACCGTTTCATTGTCAAATTTGACTATTTCCAGTAGTCAAGTTTGACTAATTGAATGAGTTATTTTTGACTGTTTTCTGTAGTCAACTCTATTCCACTAATTCAATAAGTCATTTTTGACCATTTACTAGTAATGTCTTTTCCGCTAGATCAATTAGCAAAATTTGACTATTAATAAAGTTTTTTCAGATTCTCGTCGATGGTTATGAAATATTCTGATTCGGAAATATATATTCCAATTTGGGTGGTTGGGAAATTTGTTCCAAAATCGGAAAATATTATTCGATTTTGTGATACTTGAGAATTCGAGTATCTATGGGGAATTTCGAAATGTGGAATTTTTAGGTTACAAAGTTTGAGATCATAAGAGTTAAAAATCCGTAAATTTGAACAGTCGAAAAGTTGGAGTTTCAGAATTGTCAATTCCAAATTTACGAATCAAGATGAGTAGATAGGAAAATACGGTGGGAAAAAATTTTGAAATACCAAATTTCCAAGTTATGAAACTTTTGGATTCGAAAATATATCGTCCAATTATATTTCGGTGGTGGAAAATCTGCTCTGAAATTGGGAAATATTATTCAATTTGTTGACGTTGAAGAATTCAAAAATTTGTGAAAATTCGAGTATAGAAAAGTGCGAAATATTTAATTTTGAGGTTAGAAAGTTTCAATTCATATATGAACTCAACTCTTATAAGAGTTAGAAATGTGAAAACTTAGAAGATTAAAAAGTTTAAATTACGTAAATTTCATTTTTTAATTCACGAGTTAGGATTGACACGTTAAAAAATACAACAACAAAACTGAAATTTCGCATTCCGAAATTTTCGTCGATCGTTATGATCGAAACATTTGGATTTAAAAATCTATTTCCCAATTATTTAGGTGGTTGGGAAATCTGTTCTAAAATTGACAAATATTTGTCAACCCAATAATATTTTAGAATTCGAAAACTTCTGGAAATGAGAGTACTGGAAATTCCGGATAATAATATTTTCAGGTCACAAACTTTGTGATCATAAGGGGTGGAAATTCGAGAAGTTAAATTTCCGGAAATTGGAATTCCAGAATCATGAATTACGTTGAATGGGTTGAAAATGAAATGAGAAAATTCTAAAATTCCGAATTATGAAATTTTTGTCACAATTATGAAACATTCAGATTTGCTAAATTCTTTGATCATTTTCCGGAAAATAACTTCCGAGATGAATCTGCGATGATGACTCATTAAAAATTCATTTGGCGGGAGATCAATTTCCCCAGCTTCACGGTTCAAAATATGCCAATAAAGTTCTGCAGAAAAGTAATCAGTTCGCAACAAAACGCTTTGAAATTTCCAATTTTGAAAACGTCGGAAAAATATGATGCCCCGAACAAAAAAAAAATCTGGATTTTGTAATATGAGGATTTGAATATTTTTGACTTTTGTTTATTTTTCATTTCATCCATAATCAAAAGAACTTCGATTATTTACAACCATAAATAATGGTTTTGATGTTCTTCCATAGTTTTTTATATCATTTACTTTACGTTTTCGATCAAAGCTAAATTTTTCGTTTCGCGAAGTTTCGTCGATTTTCTTTCACCCTGTAGGCGTCGAAAAAACTGTACAAAAACAATTATAGTTTTTCCACTATTTCTTTTTTTTCTCAAAAAAAAAAAAAAAAAAAAAAAAAAAAAAAAAAAAAAAACGGTCTCAAAAACGTCCGAGTCTCGAAAAATCGAGCTGAAAGAAAAAAATGAGTCGTTTTTCATCAATATCTATCGAAATACTCGAAGGGACTGTTATGAAAAAAATTGAATTAAAAAAAAAGAAAATTGAAAAAAATTACAAATTCCGAAACATTTGGAAGTTTTGAATTATTCGAAAAATTTGGAAAATTGAATAACTTCGACAATCTGAAAAATAGGGAACACTTTGGAATGTAGATATATAATTCCAAAATTCTAACAATTCTGGAAGCATCAAAAATAGTATAAAAGAAAAAGTTTGTAAAATTTCGAAAATTCGTAAAAACTTTTTAAGAATATGGAAAATTTTGGAAAATCGAGATTTAGTTAGCTTTGACAAATTCAAAAAATTTAGAAATATCAAAAAATCTGCCAATGATCCATGAAAATTCTAAAGAAGAATTTTGAATTCAAGAATTGAATTTTGAGTTCAAGATTTTGAATTTCGAATTCAAGAATTTCAAACAAAAATACTATCATCACCTTTCAGGAATCTAAAATCATCCAAAATCATCATATTCCAGTATCAAAAACAACAACGCAGTGGCGTAACTATAGAAACGCCCTACATATTTTCCAGACTAAAAATATCCCAACCTAACCTAACAAAAATCCCCTCTCAGAAACTATTCAAAATTCTCTAGTCCATCAAAATCCACCCAATTTCCCCAAACTCACCAGAACTTCAATTTCCTCCAAAATTCACCCAAACTCTTGTAAATCCAAGAATTAAACCTTAAAAATACGCAAACGACATTTTTACAACCCCTCCGTCCCCAACGATCCCTCACCCCTTCATTTTTTATTTGTTACTCAATAAAACGACGTTATAATGGCCGTTCATCGAGAATCCAAACGCTGGAAGTAATGCTCTTTTATATACCGCATCGCTTCTCAAGAAGACGTAAAAATAAAAATGTTCCATAATGCCGACGAATGCGAGCGCGCTCGTTCGAGTGCTCACGTTTAATACGGAATGATTTTTGAGAAAAGTGCTCATGTTTGGCCGGAGGTGGAACAGGGTCAACGGTAATGCCCGAAACCCCGTGGTAAAGCTTTCAGGATTCAGCCATGAAATTGACGAAGAGGAAGAGTGGAGTTCGGGGGGAGGGAATTGATGCTCCCGCCGTTTGTTCTCTCCCGGCTTGTCCCATTTTGTCACCTTTTTTATGGCCATACAGATATGGAATCTCATCCGACACGAGTGGAAAAAATTTCGAGGGCTGAAAGGATTTTTCGGAGGGGCCAGAAGTTTGTGTCCGGAAAATGGTTGCGACAGGAAAAACATTGAAGGGTAATGTTGATTGCATATGGAGTGGTGGTGGACATTTTGGGTTTCATAGGTCGAAATTTTGGTTTGATTGGATTTTCATGGCTTTCTGGGTCGAATTTGGTAGTTTAAGTGACTTTGGTTACTGAAGGGGGTAATGGGGGTGATAACTGAGACTTTGATTCAACTCGAAAATACTTATCGGTTTTTCCTCGAATGCGTTTGGAAATTTGATTTTGGGGGCTGATAACATACATCTTGATTCAACTTGGAACTACATATCGACTCTCTTTTGGTCACGTCGAGTCAATTTTAGAGCCTGAATTGTTTGTGATATGAAACTGTACTATGATACCTGAGAAAAAAATGCAACGGATATAGCTTTTTTTTACTGAGGGGTGCAATGGGGGTGATTACCGAGGCCTTGATTCAACTCGAGGATACATATCCACTTCGTTGGAATTGAAATTGGTTGTGATAAGGGATTTTAGTATGATATGCGTCTGAATTAGTCATTTTCTGTAGTTGTTAGTAGTCGTGAATGTACTATGGTAATCAGTCAATTTAAACTGCACATCAGTTAAATTTTCCTATTATTGATGATTCGATATGAATGATTCAATAATTGATTTGGATTTGGATAACCATTCGAATAGTTAAAATAAATTTCACTATGAAATACAGTTATTTTTGACTGATTCTTAGAAATACGTCAATTTTAAATACAAATCAGTCGACTTCCTCTATTCTCAATAGTTTGACTTGAATATTTCAACCACTTATAAATATTGAGATAACCATTCGACAAATGAAATTGCACTATGCAAAATACTCATTTTCGACGAATTCCCCCTAGAATGGTGACTAGCCAATTCAAGCTACAATTGAATCGACTTCCCCTATTTTCGATAGTTCGAGATGAATATTTCAATCACTCATTCCGACCATTCGACTAGTAAAATTCCATAATGCAAAATAGTTACTATATTTTTCATAAATTCTCAGTAGACATAAATACACTCTGAAAATGAGTTCTCAAAACATCGACTACGAGTAAGTTCTATCCAACTCATCGATTCGAGAATCAAATCCAAGCTAATTCTTATTTCGAAAATCCAAATTCACCTCCCCTCCACACTCTTTCATAAAATAACCCTCCCAAAAGAAAGAAAGAAAAAAAAATGATCAAGTGATTCACACGTGTCCTTACAATGCAAAATCACTCTTTTCGTATTCCCTAGCCCCCCCCCCCCCCGCCCACCCCCATTCCATCTACTCGTAAAAGTGCCTTGTATCCAAGCACTTGGAAGGGTGCAAACTGCGGCGTAAGCTCCGGATAGTAGCGATTTCATGCAAGACGTACGCGGATTATCACGAAACTTTTCCCCGCGCTTTTATCGGAGTTAACGAGGAACAGAGGGAATAATTTACCGTCTCGTCATTCGTCTTTTGCGTACGGGCGAGTGGGCATCGATTTTGTGATCAACGACGATACCGATAAGGGACCGGGAAATGTTTCATATTCATAATGCTCATTGAAAAACGGGTCTCGAATTCAATGTAGATGGGATTACGCGATTGCGTTTGGGACGTAAAAGGAAAGGGAACGCCGCTGCTGATGGCCGCGTGCAGGTTAAAGTCAGTGGTAAAAGTCAGCGTTTGACCCGGCGGCGGAAGTGCTACGTTCAAAAAATCATGCAAGAGGTTCTTACTTTTGCATCGCGGCTTTTTGCCGGTTTTTATGGGGTTTTTTCGTTAAAAGTGGGGCTATTTTCTGGGAGTACGGTTTGTGATGAATGATGGTTTTCGATGGTGAAAATAGGGGTTTTCAGGACGTGGTTAACAATAGCAATGGGCGAGGGGCGATTCACTCTCCGATGAATGGGAGTCATGGGAGTCGACTCCCACATGACTCGCAATTTGGGAGTCATGACTTCTAATTTGGGAGTCATGATTCCCAGATATGTCAAACTTTGAACATGTCAAAACTGGATTACTTGTAATCTTTGTAATTCTCGAAAACTCCAAAGTTCTTGGACATTTTCGAAAACTTCGAAATTCAAACATTTTTGAAGGTCACAACATTTCCGAAACTTTTTGGACTTCAGTGCTTTGTAATTCCTCGAAACTTCACAATTCCATTAGATTCCGAAATTTCCAAGGCCTTGAAAGTTCCAAATTTCTGAAATTTTTTCGCTTGAGAAGTTCGAAATACTTTAAAGTGTGCGGAATTCCCAAAACTTCAACAACGTAGAAACTTGATTATTCTTAATGTTTGAAATACTTGAGAACGTTCAAGTTCTTGGAAATTTTCAAAACTTGAAAATTCCGCCATTCGAAAAACTTCTCGAATTTCGATTCATAACTTCAAAATATACGAGCACTTCGAAACTTCCGAAATTTCCAGAACTGTAGAAATGTTGGAACTTAAGAATTTCCTATTTTTGAAACTTCATTTTAAAATGTTGAAATTTTTCGAAAATGTTCAAAAACTTTGGTATTTCAAAATTTTCGAAATTTCTAGACTTGAAAAGTTCGAAATACTTGAAAGCATGCAGAATTCCCAGAGCTTCATAAATGTCGAAACTTGATAATTCTTCATGTTTAAAATTCTCAAAAACTTCCAAGTTCTTGGAAATTTTCGAAACTTAAAAACTCCGACATTTGAAAAACTTTTCGAATTTCGCAAATTCTAGACTTTATAACTTAAGAATATTCGAGTATTTCAAACCTTGCGAAATTTCCAGATCTGTAGAAATGTTGAAACTCAAGAATTTCCTATCTTAAAAACTCTATTCTAAAATGTTGGAATTTTTGGAAAATGTTCAAGAACTTTGAAATTTCAAAATTTTCGGAATTTCTAGACTTAAAAAGTTCAAAATACTTGAAAGTATGCGGAATTCCCAGAACATCAGAAATGTCGGAACTTGATAATTCTTCATGTCTTAAATTCTCAAAATCTTCCAAGTTCTTGGGAATTCTAGGAACTTCAAAATTCCGACATTCGAAAAACTTCCCGAATTTCGAAAATTCTAGGCTTCGTAACTTCAAAATATTCAAGCACTTCAAAACTTGCGAAATTTCCAGAACTATATAAATGTCAAAACTTCAATAAATTTTCAATCTCAAAAATTCTAAAATTTCAAAGTTTTTGAACATTCCTAAAA
>JAPYZK010009841.1:0-17155 GCA_030522785.1 Platygaster equestris | reverse complement strand
TTCATCACTCGCATGCCATACGTCAACAATCAGGTAATCCATTATTTCGTCCACTCTCAGCAGGGCCACGAAATTACATATTTCTCGCGGGCGCTGAATGAATAATATATTTTATCTTACATCACATGGAAGAGAAATGCAGAAATCATGACTTTTGACAGTTCCCATACGTATACTCGATTTACGTACTTTCAAAGTTTCGCATACATGTATTATTTTCCGAGCCTAGCTTTCGTATCACAATTTGCCCGTCGTTCCAAAATAATTGATACGTAAATCTAGACCCCCCCAGTTTCGTCCACTTTGATCTCGGCATAATTGCATGCACCGGTGATTCCAAGGGTAGAGCCGAGCGCGCTCGACGCACTTACCCGACCGGGATAAATGTCCTGATTTGCGCCCAAGTTTGGGGTCGCTCTAGAGCTCGCGAAACCCGTGACCTTTGACTCTTTTTTCACGAAGAGCCTTTCCAAAATCGGGCAAACTTCGCCCCTGGAAAAAAGTCCCTCTACAGAAAAAAGCGACCCTCTACACCCCCTCCCCCCCCACCCACCTTCGTATTGTGCGCTCGAAAGTTGGCGTCACAATGGATCTTCAGTTTCATGTCGTTCGGGTGGAAACGAAGGTGGACCTCGCGGGTGCAAAAGAGACTCGCATAAAAGGAGTTGACTCCTGACAAAGAGCGACGGAATCTCTTTGTTCCCGCGGCTCAACGGCTTCGCTCGTGGCCGCGATGTTTTATCAAGGTCACTCCCCCATTCACCCCTGCCTGTTGCGATCTTCGCGTTTTCCGCGGGGCGCATGGAACTTCCGGCGTGATTTCTTTGGCCCAGTTCAACCGCGGAAAGTTGGGCTGCTTTTTCTTTCGCTTCGGCGGCGGTCAATCGCAGCGATTTCGGTGGTCTCGATTCTTGAGTGGAAATTTTCAAGGTCATGCGTTATGACCTTGAAACTTGCGAATCTTGGGGTTGAGTCGACTTCTAGTGCAAGATACAGAGGGATAGGTTTTTATGAGGCTTTCGCGAAGAACCTGGAATTTTCGGTGACATCTTGTAACATTTTGCTTCATAAAAGATTCAGTTGATCCGCGGTTGATTGATTGCCAGTGATATATCGCTCGCGACAAATTGATGCTGTTCATTTTGCCTTCGTTTAACTTCCTCGATGAATGATAGTTTTGTTCAACTTGCTGTTTTTTAAGAGTTTCACATTTTTTTTTGGATATTAGTTGTTTCCGAGACATTGTAGAAAAGTGATGTCACAAAATATGGGTAGTTGTGTTTCAGCACGTATAAGCTGAGGAATATTCATTTCCGCGTGTGGTACATCGCAAAAAGCGAATTTCATTGTGTCTCGAGTCGGCGTATATGCGTGTCTCTCACGAACGTGATGAGAGTCTTTCATCGATTCTGCCGAGGAAGCTTCAATCCCCGGCGCCGGAGACAGTCGCGGCAGCGGCAAAAGTCGCTGATTCTACGTTATCTTTTTTTTCGCACACTCGGACGTTCTGCAGATTAATATGAAGCGGAAATTATTCGTGGGTTTCCTTTTGAGGCGTGATGAAAAGTTTTGGGGGTTGTTGTAACAGTACGTACAGGTATTGTGAAAGTACCGGCTTGGAACATAACATTTTACTGATAAGGTTTTTACGAGTAGATACGATATGAAATACAATGCATCAAAAATAGTTTGAGAGTAATTCAAATAAAATGAGTGACATATTGCGAACTAAATGTCTCAGGCCATCCTAAAAATCCCGAAAAAGTCACAAAACACGTCCATAGAATTTCCTGCAAACGTAGTTTTACGGCAAGTTGCGACCCCCCGAAAATCCTTTGTCCCCCAACACCGCCGCGTCTCTCGATCATCGAAAAATACAAGGGATAGACACATTAAAAGTATCATCGCGGGCAGCGACAAAAGGCAACATTGCCGGATTCTAAAAAGTCACGGCGCGCCCCTTCGCCCCGTTTGAAAGTACGTTGCACTTTATTTACGACTCTTTCTTGACACGAGCCCCGTTAAATCTCGGTCAGAAGGAATATAGAAAAAATGGGACTTTCGATACGAGGCGTCACCTGGCGCGGGGTCATTATGATCGTAGGTGGCGTGAAGATTGAACGGTTCTGAAAAGAGTCCCCGCGGGGCCTCGAATCTTGGCGCTGCGCGTGTCCCGCGCACCTGGCGAATTTCTTGATGCGACTTCGCTTTGTCGCCGCTCGTAACCGGGCCCTTTGTCAGCTCACAGAAGGTGCCACGCGACCGTCCTGCCGATCGAGATGAAAATGCGCCCGTAATTTATCGACGCCCCCCCGTTTGCAGCGATCGTAATCACTGATGGGTGACGATAAGCCAGAGATAGGCACCAGTTTGATTGGTTATGATATCCCGTCAAAAAAAATTTCATGCAAAACGATCGTATTTTACTTGCAACTGCGAAAACGGGGTTACGTAGCAGTTTACGGACTGCAGGCGATGGTGGGGAGCCAAGGGGGAGGTTGTGAGTCTATAATTCACTTTTTGATTTTTTTCGTATGACTGTTATCTCACAGATGACCTTGAACGTGAATAAATATACAACCATTTCACAATTTTCAAATTTCGACACACCTGGCGCGCCGTAATAACGTCCTATAAACTTTGTCACGCGGTTCGAATTTCTTTTAAAACATTGCTGCGATCTATAAAAAAGTAAGGGAACGGAAGTATAAATCTCTGAGTTTTACCTGCAATTACGGCTCGCGCAGGTATATAACCGCCGCGGCAGCGAAAAAGGCCGGCCACAGAAAACGAGGCCTACCAGGAAAAAACGCCACGAATTTTTCACACCTCCGCAGAACCCCGCTGACGGGAGACTGACTGGCGGCATCCGGTCGAAAATCTACGCACGCCTAAAATCGTTACGATCTTACGAGGAAACTCGAAAAAGATTATTTTTTATTTCTTTGTGTCCCGACGTTTTTCGACGCCCCTGAAATTCTCCTCGTTCTCCTCCGAACGTTGCCTAACTACTCTGATTTGATTTTGATTCGATCGACGCAATTTCACGACAGACATTTCTTAAAATAATTCATTACGTCGTTAAGAAATTGATCTCGTTGAGGCAAAATATTTTATTTTCGTATATTTTTTGATACGGGTACTTTGATTGACCTGCTATCGGTGAGTTATGGTTTTCTACGTCTGATTTATACATTTTTTTAGTTACATTTTGTATGTCAAGCTGAAATTGGCCAGTTTAACCAAACTTGCGAATAACGAAAGTGACACAACCAATCAGTGTACATATTGTTGTCACACTTAGATTTTCTGCAGTCAAACGCATCATGGCTCGATGTCGTCTGGACCGAAAGAATAGTCAGAGATAATCCCAACAACCTGCTTTCTGGTTGGAATCACTAGAAACTTCTCTCGGCAAATAAGCGTAGGTGGAGGAGTAGGTGGAATGCTCGACATTATAGGGATTTTGTGGTGAAAATGTATTTTTTTCTTGCGGAAGCGAGAAGACAACGAGAGGCATGCAGGACCTCGTGTGACACCTGAGGTGTCGAGGTCGCAGCGTTGCGAGGGTAGCCGGCCAACATCCATCACTTCTTTGTATATCTGGCCAAGTGACACCTGGTTCCTTGTCCCCTTTGAAAGCACCCTCTCTCGCGCGCCACCACGAAAATGAGCGGGAATGTCGCTCGGGCCACTCGACGGAGTCCCGGAAAAATAAACAACTTTTGACCCGGATGATTTTTATTGATGACGCTACGTCGATTCAACGCAATCGTGTTTTTGTACCTTAATGATCCTTTATATTAGATGGGTTCTCTTGTGCAAGAAAATATTTGGGAAACCCTCCTTTTCTGATGGTCGTTCCGTTTGTGATTGAGCTCATTTTTGGATCAGATTTCGGTTTTGGGGCTTACAATGGAGCGAATTGGTTGATGAACTAGATCATTTTCGGTTTTTCAATGATATGACGAATATGATTGAAAATTAAAAGTAACGCCTAGGCAGTCTGAACACTGAATTATAATTACGTTGGAGAAGTTTCTTCGATATTTTGTGCACCCCAAAAATGCAATGATTATTTCGATTGGAAATTTGTTGGTTTTCACTCAAGGGAGGACTACTTGATAACTTTTGTAATTCTGTGCACCACAATAGTTAAAAAAAGTGTGCAAATGTGGAGACCCGCGCTTTTCGAAGTTGGTGTAAAAAATTTCCAAAACTACCCTTCGTTGAAAACCGTTTTTCCAATTTCCAGTAGTAGTTAAAAAGTCTTGTGACAGAAAACATTGATTCGTCTGAAATTTAAAAAATCGCCTGTTAGTTGATACATTTCGGTCAGGATGTTTCGGACCCCACCTCAAACAAAAACACAATAAAAGTCGAACACACCCCTCGGGCATTTTTCCCCAATTTCCCCGGAAGAAAGAGTTTTCCGCGCGGCACAAGAGAGGCCCGCAACCGGCCGGAGAACATCGATTGACCGAATTCATTACTTGTTTAATGTACCTCGACTTACAAGCAACTTTTTTCGAACGCGCGCCGCGCCTGAATAGGGACAGTGACGTAGCACATCGAAAAAGCGCCGATGACAAATTCGTCTATGTTCCGCGGCGCCTTAATCGATTACGGACGTTACGCTGCAGAATCTGCAATTTCACTGAAAATTTCGTAGCGAAATGGGACTCGGGACTCTCGAGAGCCCGGGTCCCGAACATAGTACTCCAAGGCATATTAAAATATCACACCGCTTCCTTTTTCTCCTTTTATGCGCCCCGAGAGATGACGCGCCGGATCTGATAGCCTACTCTTTTTATGCGGTTTCAAAGGAGTCACGCCGTCATTGTGCCTACTCGAGGAATCCATCTTTTCGGATTTTTCCCTATTTTTTTCTATAAGTGCGGATAATTGGTAGGGCGATGACCGAAAGCGCAATAATTACACATTAAGCTTGCAATTTGCCTCTTTGTAATGTTTTTCCCAAAACAAGAAAGCCTTGACATCATCGCGGTCCCCCGAATCGATGTACATGTTCAAATACGGTCTTCAGTGGTGTGGTGGGGGGGTGCGGCGGTGGGGGGGGGGGGGTCGGTAGTGGTGAGGGGGGGGGGGGGGGGGGGGGGGGGGGGGTCAAAATATGTTGAAATTAGCATCACGTGATTTATGAATGACCCCAAAGTAACCCAATTCCTCAAGCGATAACGATTGCTAAAGTGCATATTCCACTTCAGCTTCAGTTTTCGTAAGGAACTATATAAAAAAACCATTTTCCAAACATTCCTTCGGTAACAGAAATCACGCCTAGTTTATTTGAGTTTGAGTACATTTTGAAAAAACACAAAAATCCGTCCCTGGTTGAGACCGTTCATTTTCGTGGGGTGACAGCGGAATCCAGGTGTCCTCCCCCGATGATTCTCCCTGATTCGAGTAACATATATCAATGGCTGTTGGGGCGACAGGGGCAGGTGGACCCTTCTCTTCCCTGGGCATGAGATTTCGGGTCTAGCTCGAGTTTTGCGCGTACAAAGAAAATTCCGTAGGAGTGGGTGATGAGGAATACCCTTGTGCATCGAGCCATGAAGAAGAAAAGCAGGCTCATTGTACGTTTGGCTTCCCCGACCGTAAAAGAGTTGACACGCGACCGGGATGAATAGCGCACTCGATGGAGAACATTGCCCAAGACGTTGCGCCTGGCTCAATGGGCACATTGTACTTTGTTTAGGAAGCCAGTGATGATCGAAGACAACCTTATTAAGCGTCTTTACAGTTCCAGCTCGATTTCGGGAAGGGAAAAAATTGAGGGGCGAGTGTTTTTTCAGTCACTGCTTTGGCTTTGTCGTTCGACAGTTATTTTTAAATTTGATCATTCGATGGCGTTGATCGATTTTTGATGATGATTCTCTTGAGGGAATTTTTGATTATCGTTTGGTTAAGAATCTTTAGATGAATTAGATCATGGAGAGACGGGAACTTGAGTGAATGGATGAATTCGTTTGAATTGAGGTTTTGGTGCCAATGCACGAACTAATGTTTGCATTCGAATAAATATTGAAAAAATATTGAGGAAAATGTCTTTCCAGCTATCACTATGTTATGAAAAATTCAGAATGAATAGTACAATAACTATAAAACGAATAATTACTAGCCATACAAAAATCTTGAACCTGAAAACCTGAAAACCTCTTTAGAATAGTAGAATCTCTGGAGACACTAAGTGAAATTCCAGAAGCTCTCGAGCTGTCCATAAATGCTCGCTCGTACATCGCGGAGCCACTTTTCCTCGAATGAAATCGGGAAATGAAACTTTTCGAACCTTCAGAAATCACCGTGAATTACCATCGGTCACAGAAAAATAATGTTTTTTGGCCTACGCTTCACAAAATTTTATCACCAGCCCTTCAAAAATTCAACCATTGTGAAACAGTAACTTGATGGTTTTTCACTTCACGCCCTGTAACGTACGATCCCCAAAATCCTCGATAAAACGAGAAATCAGGAAATAAAACGTTGCTGTGATTTTTCGCCTATTTTTATTTTTCTCCATATTTTTTTTACGGGCTTTTAATTTCCGATCAGCAGGTTTATTGGTCATAAACGTGGGAACAAATCGCGTATCAATTCCAGCAATAAACGCGTTTAACGAGGCCATTTCTTGGGCGTCTTTGTAAACGTTATAAATATAGCAATAAAATATTCGCCTCTAAATAAGGGGAGCCGAGATGTATCAATTCATGAGGCTTTCAGAAAGTCGGCGCGCCGCGAATAATTTCGCGTAACGCGGCGGCATAATGTGTGATTTATATCTTCGCTCCACGAACTTTGGCCTTTCTTTTAGACGCAAATCCTGCCCTCCGCGCCCGCTTTAATCGTGACTACAATTTCCTGACGTGCTTTCCTTTTCTTTGTTCCAGATAAATGCTGGGAGAAGGAACAACTCGCAGCTTCCGGTGAGTCCTTTTCGCTTGTATAATTTGAAATTCGGGAATTAAGTGCCCGAAAACATGTAGTCGTATTGCATAATTTGTAGATTAATTTCGAAGATGAGCAGTTGTTGGCCGGGGATTGAATTTTAGGGGATAAATTTGGGAGTAACTTGGAGACACGATATATTTACATTGAGCTTTATGGTGGTCTACCGAACACTCGTCGCGTCTTCGAAAATGCAAATATCATATTGGCACTCAATATTGCCATATTCCTTTGCCATAATATAGAGCGCCACGAAGTCAAACTATCGCGCAAAAATTTCTCCCTCGTCTAATCTCGCGCCCTGGCGTGAAATCCCTATTACGTGAAAATTCAGCATTTCCGACGTCATTACTCCGCATCCATAATGGCGGGCGACGACGATGGTGCAGGCGCGCGGAATTCCGATTCTTGACCTGTTTTAAAAACGAGCTCGCGCGGCTGACGCTCTTGTTACCGTCGAATTAATCGCATCGCGGCCCCGCGCGATACATCTAATTAAACGTACCAAGACGCGTACGTACGTGCCGATGTAAAGGCAACGAGCCGCGGTATTTCGCGCGTTTCCCCGGGTGTGCGGGTACATAGCGCAGGCTCTGGCAAAGGGACGGGAAGGACCGGAAAGCTCTCGGTGAAGGCGTGCACCCGGTAAAATTTAATGCGATCTCTTGTGCCGGCGCCTTCCCCCCTTTTCACCCCGAAAACCTCGTTCCACTGGGAGAACATCCCACTCGCGAGAGCGTCACCTCGAGGGCCCAATTAGCGCCGGCTAGAGTGTCATCACCCGCGGTTTATGCATTCGCCTGTGACTGGCGTTTTCTGCCGAGGCGCGGCGCTCGTCTCTTATTTCCCCGCGATTTTTCTTCCGTTTCGTACTCTTTTTTTTTCTTTTTTTTTTTGGAGGAAAAAGTGGAATGCGAAAGAGGAGAGGTAAAGTAGTGGGCGAGGTGTCATTTGGGAATGATTAGCGTGATGAAAAGGTTCGAGGTAAGGGGTTTTTTGACATTAAATTATTATATACTTTTATCATTCGATTTTATGAGACGCTTGAGAGATTTACAACTACACTGAGATTACCAGTCGCGTTTTGAGACGATATTAATCATACGTCCTGACAAAGTGGATGCAACCTAACGACAACCTTCAAAGGTTGTCGTTGGGTTGGAAATATCTCACTCAAATATGAAAAACAGTATTTGCGGCATTGTTGTGCTATTAATCATTGATTTTTATTATTTTATATAATTTTAGTTGATATTTAATAGAAAAAACTATCAGATTCAGTTTAAATTGTCATTTTGGGAAGTTTATAGTGTTCGTCGATTATGACATTATTTTATAATTTACTTGTTGATTTATAGTTTAATCATTAAAAACTATTATAACATAATTCACAATTACTTATTCGTAATACATAACATCTATATAATGTTTTATTTCAATTTCTGATACTTCAAAAGTTTTCACTTTTGTTGACAATTTATTGAGTATAGAAAATGTAAACAAACCATGTAAAAAATGTTGTATATTAGTAAGAAGATACAACAAATAATAATGTAATCAGTTTTAGCTATTCGATAATATGTCAAAATTTTTAATAATCAAATTGTGACATAATCGATATCGGCAATTAATTATTAAAAATGGCAATTAGAGGTGGAATTCTATACTTTTTTTGTATTAGTTAGAGGTGGAATTCTATTCTTTTTTTGTATATACCTATTTTTATATCTTTAAAAAATCTGCAACCCAACTGCAACCTTTGAAAGTTGCATCCTCTTTGTCAGGGCGACTAGTTTCTATCGTGTAGAAACTCGATAAAAACGCGACTTTTGCCGCTTGAACTCGATTCGAAAAAGTGATTGATAAAACTTGGATTTTTTAGGACCTATTTCAAAATTCCTGGGTGATTTTGAAATTGTAGCAATCAATTTGAAACGTTACAGCCAATTGTGCAAAATGTGTAAAATCTTCTGAAACTTCAATTCATTTTATTCTCAAATTATGTACTCATGGGACTGATTTCATGTGTCGCAAATAGCTGTAAAAATGCAACCATTTCAATGTCAGTTACCATAAATAAAACTGGGTACACCCAGTTTCATTTTATTTCATACATAAAATGGTCAAAAAATTGCAGAGTTGCGCCAGCAACATAAACTCGATTGTTATGTCTCTCCTTGAGACTTGAATAATAATCGAACATAATGAAATCCAAACAACTCACTCGTATTTATTTTTCCAACGAACGCGAAAAACAACATGAAATTCCGTTTCGCGCTGATACCATAGCGAGCACTTTTTTCCCTTGCTGTCAGGGGACGCATATTTTTCCGGCTTCTTATTATTTCGGTACGCCCGCGCGCACAATGAGATTAGGATTTTTGGTTTTCACAAAAAAGAGAAGAGTTGATCGGAGTACGTGGCCCATAAAAATAACACGGCTAAGCCTAACGGTACCTAGATTGACAGCCATAGTTGCACGCGGGTCCTTTGTTGGGGCCCGGCCGTATTTCAGCGAAGAAGGAAAAAGCCGGCGAGGATTTCGGACCTCGCCCGCGGGACCGATTTTCGGCTCGCGATTCAGGCCCTCCGGGAATCAAGTCCCCGATACCTGCACGATTGCGCCGCTTTCCATTGTTGCCGCAGTAAGGGATGTAAGATTATCCGCGCATTGTCGCGCTTGGCCTGAGCCGAGGGTCTTGGTTCCCGGACCCACATAACTGCATCGTTTTTCCACATTGTTGTGTAACATTTATTGACAGCGAGCGTGTTTTAGGTCATGTGCACACAAAGAGCTAGAGAATGTCGGGAGAACTTGGGGTTATTCACCGTCTTCGTTAATGTATAGTTAGTAGATTACGAGAGAAAGGTCACATTGCTGGGTATCATCGAGTTTGTGAGGTTTTTCAAGAATGTTCTCAAGTTTTTCGGGTGAATGTGCAGTTTAGCGTCCGGTCTTTGAAATAGAGTTTTTGAAAAAAAAAAAAAATTTTATTTTCTAAATATGTGTTTTTTAGCAAGGAACTTAATCTAGTTTGCGGAGAAGTGGTAATTGTGCATTAACATTACTAAAAATGCAGAAAAGTGTTGTGACAGGTGAGTGTTTTCGGAAGTTAGTGGGGTCTATTTATGAACTCTTGGTGAATTTGTCATGATATTTCTCTGGTGAGAATTCTCTAAAGAGCAGCACCTAACCTTTGAACGTGTTGGGTGCGTTATTAATATTTAGAATGTTTACTCGCGGAAGTTTTTCCCTTTTTTTCAATTACTTACATCATTTATATGAAAAGAAGGAGGGGGGCGGAATTAGGATCATATTTTTGAAACACGCGAGGATGATTTTTTTGGCTTTTTTTGTTTTTTGAATTCTCAAAACCAAAATAAAATAATCCGATTTCAGGGATTCGTTACCAACCTTTTAAAGTACAAAAGTGGATTTTTTGGGATTGAAACACTTGTTTGTTTATAAGTTGGAACCAAAAAGCTAGGGGGGGGGGGGGGGGGGAATCTGGCACCTTTAACTTTTTGCCTTGCCCGAAACCCACACTGGTGCCCCGATTCGAATCGACAGCAAGAAAAGCACCATCGAAGCGTCGCGGGGAAAAGGGCGAAGCTCACAAAAGCCGCGAATTCATTCCCGATCCGGCGATAATTCGAAACGGGCGACGCGGAGTCGCGCGTCCCGAGTGCCATTCACAGTTCGCACATCCCAATTAAATAACAGGCAAAAGGGCGACGTAGCGTCTTGAAGCATGATCTCGGCGCACTAATTGCGAATGAAAAATACGAGGGGAGGTGAAATGAACACTCGTCGCGGAAGATTCGCCTTATACTTTTGTTTTGTTCTTCCTCATTATCCACGCGCTTCCCACCGTTATCCGAACGAAGCGCCCCGTGCATTTTCACCTCCCTGCTTATGTATTTTAACCCGCACCTATTTCGTCTGCGACTTTTTTTTTCACCCCCTACTTCCGTCTGCCGCGAAATCTTCTGTGTTTCGGATCGCGTTTTTTTATCGTTAATTGAAAATGTATCTCAATCAAGTGCCGTTTGCCCTCTCGCGAATCATCGCCGTCGGTTCCAATGGCTTCATTATGCCATTGTAATTTCATTTCTGTAGAAATCGCGCTTTGTGTCATCGGATATACGCGAGTGAAAAGTTACGGGAGCGAGCATGTAACGCTTTCAACGTGTGTGGGTGTTTTAAAAGCATCGTAATTGGCACCGGTAAACGAACTTATTACGTGTGGGGGGGTTGGGAGAGCACGGGAGTGGGCTGGGGTAATGGGTCTTTTTGCCGGGTTGTTGGTTAGGTTTTCATTTTCTTTTTTTTTTTTGTATTTTCGAACGTTTTCGTATGTATTTTATCGAATTTCGAATTACCATAGGTACGAATTGAAAAGTATAATGGAAATGGGATGGTTTTTATTGGTGCACGACTGTTTGCACTCTTTCAATAATGGTGGGCGAGTGTTGCGATTCACACTTATGTTAAGCGAGTATAATGATGGCTGTTCTGGGGCATGTCGTTGAGTAGTTGGCGTAAAATGGAAAAAAGGCCTGTGAGGAGGACCTCGCGAGCAGGACGGTGACGAACCCTTGGAACAGGGTGCGATTTCATGTGCGTGCGTGGCTTGTTTCGCGACGAGAAACTGCTGATTTCATAGCTTCGTGCGTCGGTGATTTTGGTCTTGTTTTGTTGATGATTTTTCTGTAAAATTTTCTGTAATTTTTCTATATTCATGATCAATTTTTCCATCCACGTCAATTGAAAAAATTTGTCCAAACTGTATATCATTCCTCGAACATTATTTTGAACATAATATTTACATTTTCAATCCAATCACATTTGTATCATTCATAATCCAACAACTCCCCTTAACCAACATCGAAGAACCCGGGAAAATTCGCCAACATCACAGAGTTCTCCGCACTTGTTTCACAGTATCTTTTAACGAGCTAATTTTTTTCTCCCGTGACTTGTCACAATCGGCACGAAATTGGCTCGCAAGCTAATTAAATGACAAGAAACAAACGAAACAAGGACGCTTGCCGAGGATCAAACGAATGACGACTCGACTGTCAAACTCGGCATTTTCATACACGGGCACCGTGTCTCGTGTCTCGCGTTTGAGGTGAATTCGCGCGTCTCTTTAGGCGCACGTCGCGTCGGAAGTAGTGCGAAGAAAAGAGCTTTCACTGGGCGTCGCACCTCTCTCCCTCGAGGAGGAGCGCATTTACGCGAGGAGCACATTAGCACATTATTATGGCGCCACAAAAGAGGGTCGGCGAGTGCGTGAAAAATCTCTGCCCTGGAATCTGCCGACTGTGAACGCGCGAAAAAGCCGCGACGTTAATTAAAAACGATCCCACTGTAGCTGAAAACGTTCGTTACTTGGACCACTTCTTCGCGGTTCACGGGTTACGAGTTGCGTATTTTTATTTAGAGGAGAGATGAACATTCTGATGATTTTTGGGCAAAATTGTACGGAAGACAAGAATGGCGCGAGGATGAAATAGTATATTATGTTCCAAAGGCCAAAAAGTTTTGTTGGGCGAATGCGAGTTTATATTCCGAGGCGAAGCCGAGGAATATAATCGTATGAGTCCAAAACAACTTTTTGCTCTTTGGGACATACCATACTTTGTACACCGAAGGCAATAGAAAGGTTTTTCGGGCCCGAGCAGGCCAATAAAGAAATTCAGATTCCAGATATTTTCCTATCGAACATCCACTGACTATAAAAGTAAAAGGTAATTTTCTCAACGACCTTAACATTAAAAGTTATTGGAACCCCCAAAGTGTAGCAAAAAATACTCCTCGCCTACAGTGAGTGCAAGCTCCCTTGAACCCTCGCTTGAACCCCGAGTTGGACCCTTCTCGACCAATGAAAAAGCCGCGAAGACGTCTTACTAATTCTCGCTCGTTACAGCCCACACTCCTTGTCTCGGCTGTGGGGCGAAGGGAAAATAACGAACTATGTGAAAATCGTTATACCTGCAGTTTACGGGAACGTTGATTCTCGCGAGCAGAGGGAAAAAAGACAGGAGCGCGAGTCGTTTCAATTATACGAAGAATGATAGCGAGCGAGGGCGTTAAGGGTCGGCGACGGCTGCGTGAAAATGGAACGAAGACAACACTCTCGGCGACACCCTCGGCTCGTTGTTAATCGTTGGTTGCACCCTTTCAAGGGGGCGAAGCGTCGTTTTCTCTCGCTGTTGGCCTTTTGTCCATTAGAGCCCATCCTGCAGCGATCTCTCGTTTCCTCGCGTCCTGGCGCTCGTGAAAATACGTCACCTGTGCCTCGGATAACGAGGCCGCCCAGGCATAAACTCGCGAGCCTTACGAGCCAGTTTCCACATTTTCCTTCTTGCCGCTTCGCTCGGATTTAACCCCCTCGCGCGACTCCTCTTTTTTCCTCCCTCCTCGTCGTATTCTTCGCTTCTTGGCTTTTTTCGCATTGGACGTTGTTTCCTTGGGCGCTCTCTCCTGCGGGGATGAAAACCCAAAGTTTCAGGGAATACAAATTATATTAAATTATTCCTACAAATTCACTCATTTCAAGTTGACGCAGTTGACAATTGGATGAGGTAAATATTTGGTAAAACATTGCTCCAGAATAATGCTTTCGGTAATAATTGCCACATTTTGCGAGAGAGAAACATAATTTATTGTTCCATTCTCTACGTATGCTTTTATTGCCCTGTTCCAATTCTTTGATTCGTCATCGGTCGCGGGAAACCGTCTGTGGGAGTTTGACGATCGGGGAACCACTCGTGGCCCTGCAGAGCTATTAAATGAATCGCTTATATACCTCGGCTCAAGGAGCAATTACGTGCTTCGCACACTGATTGGTCGCGCAATTAAGAGAATTATACAGCCGTTGCATAATTGCTACAGTTAGCATCATTCTCCCAACGCGGGAACGGTATTTTTTCTCCTTCAAACTTTCCCTCAGCGAGTCGAATCTCGATCCTCTCGGACAGATTTCAGAATTTCGATTCCGCATCCTGGGAAATGTTTCGGAATTTCAATCCACTTGCAACAAGAAGCTTTCGAGCTGTGTAAAAACGGTAATCCGCTTAGCACGAAAATTTGCAAATGACCTTGCCGCGGAAGCAATTAAGTCGTCACTCGAGTTGCCATTGATTCGCGATCTCTGGAGTAATTTCGGAATCTGAGAAGGGATTGCATGATGTTATTAGTTCGAACGCGGTAGGACGACATTAAGAGGGAATTTCGAAATAATGACAATGAGTAACATTTTATTCTAACCGAGTAATCTACACAGAACAAAGTTTCGGGATCACTACAATTAATGGATTTGTTTCCTTAATTTTATATTGTTGTTACATCGATGAACTAAATTTGCATGTATAATATATTTTTGCTGCAACCAAGTTTTCATTCTGCTATCGAATAATTGCCGATTTCTTTTTCTCACCCCTCACATTTTCACGAATTTTTTGCAAGAGTTCGAAAAATGATTATTCTGTTAGCATACGGAGTCGTTGCTGTTGGAAATGGTGAAATTTCGACTGATTCGATCCGTGAGAGTACGACCGTATTCACAACCCCACTGTACAAAATCCATATTTATCGGCAACCTGTAGATAACACCAGGATCGAATCTTATTAGAATATCCGTCCTTGGCCACCCTCGGGGTATCGAGTGACGCCGTTATCCCCCCCCCCCCCCCCTCTCTTCACCCTTCGTCCCAGTGTGTGCGTACGTATGATATGCATATGCTAATGCGAGAATAAACGCTTCTATTAGAACAACCAACAAACGCCCCGGCCGATGAGCCCTGGGATTTGAATACATAAATACTCGAGACTCGCTGAATGCACTTGCCTAGAACGATCTGCATATAAGGGTCGAGTCAGGGCAAGAGCAAGGGCGTGATGTTGTACTTGATAAAACCATCGCCCGGATAAACAATCTATTATGCGCCGCTCCTCGAGTCTGGTAACCCCCCTGGGAAACGACTCGAATTTCCCGAATTTTCTTTGTCGCGCCCTTTCGAGGGCCGCGTAATGAATTCGGTCGGCTTAAACGCCGGCCATTGTTAGCCCCGCATTAGAGGGCCCTCGACCGCGGGTATTATTGTGATTTTTCCGCGACGCGTGGGCGCGCGTTCCGGGGCATATTTCCCGGATTTCGCGGGCCACCGGCATTGTGAGAACTTCAGGGAAAAAAGGGGCTTGGGGGGGGGGGGGCTCTGTTTCCTTGGCGGGCAAAAGGAGTTTCGCGCTCGGCTAATGGATGCTCGGAGTCTTATGGCAGGCGCGCAGAGAGCGTCGCGACGCCAAACTTTAACTCGTTAATTACCGACAACTTCTTGCCGCGGCGCTCGAATATTTCAAACTATTGTGCTCGCTAAAGCCCCGAGGGCTTGGCTCGACTTCGCCCGGCTCGAGGAGCCCGAAACGACCCCGAAGCTACGAGCTCCTTCCCCTCGCTTCCTTTGCACCCGCGGATGTCCCGGAAAACCCTGGCCGTAGGATGAGGGACGCGACAGGAAAGTCGGCGGGAAAGCGGGGACATCATTATCGATAAGGGCACAACGGAGAAATTAATCCGGTGGTAATTTTCATTGAATGCGCCGGGGGTTCCGGTTGCCGGGGGGTTCGTATTGGCGGGGGTCCGAGGGGCGATTCACTCTGGGAGTCAACTTGGGAATCAAACTGGGAGTCATGATTCCCGTGACTCCCATTGATTTCCATAATGGGAGTCACGGACAGGGCCGTCCTGAGGTTTTTTGGGGCCTGAGGCGAAGATTTCAGCCGGGGTTCTTCGATTCAATGTTGTAATGAATAATTAATTGAAATTGTGACGTTTCGGAAATATCAGGAGTCCTGAAAATATTAAAATATAGAAGTTGTAGAATTTTCGAGGTAGGAAATTATTGAATTTTGACACCTTTGAAAGTCAAAACTCAAGGTTTTGAAATAAGGTCTGGGAATTTTACAATTTTTGAACTTTTTACGTATTTTGAAGTTTTTAAGTCTAAAAATCTCGCAATTTTGGAAATTGTAGAACTTTGAAATGTCAAAATAATGAAGTTTTGGAACTAACAAAGCTTTGGAATTTTGAATTTTCAGAGAAGTATAAAGTTTTGCAGTGGTGGTAGTGTCGGAAATTTTACAAGCTTTTGAAATGTTGGAATTGTTGATTATTCAAGAATGTTCAAAAACTTTTAAATTTTAGACTTTTTGAGATTGAAAATAATCGAGTTCCAACATTTTGACAGTTCTGGAAAATTCGCAAGTTTCGAAGTGCTCGAATATTTTGAAGTTATGAAGCTTAGAATTTTCGAAATTTGAGAAGTTTTTCAACTGTCGGAATTTCGAAGTTTTCGAGAATTTTCAAGATCGGAAATTATTGAGTTTCGACATTTTTGAAGGTCAAAACTCAAGGTTTTGAAATAAGGTCTGGAAATTTTACAATAATATGCAAACTTTGTACTTGTTTTGAAGTTTTAGAGTACAGAAATTTTGTAATTTTTGAAATTCTAGAACTTTGAAATTTCGAAATAATAAAGTTTTAGAATTTATAGAGCTTTGGAATTTTGAATTTTCGGAGAATTATGGAGTTCTAAAGTTTTGGAAGGTTCGGATATTCAACTAGTTTTCAAAATGTTGGGTTTTAAAATTTTTTGAGAATGTTAAAAAACTTCAAAAAAACTAAAAAACGCAATTTTCAAAATAGTAGAACTTTGCAATTCCGAAATAATGAAGTTTTGGAATCTTTAAAGCTTTGGAATTTCCAATTATTGAAGAATTATGAAGTTATGCAGTTTTGAACGTTTCGGAAATGTCGCAAGTTTTTGAAATGTTGGAATTTTGAATTATTTGAGAATGTTCAGAAACTTTTAAATTTTAGAATTTTCAAGATTGAAAATTATCAAGTTTTGACATTTTTACAGTTTTTGAAATTTCGCAAGTTTTGAAGTGCTCGAATATTTTGAAGTTATGGAGCTAAGAATTTTTGAAATTTCAGAAGTTTTTACAATGTCGGAATTATGAAGTTTTCGAGAACTTCCAATAACTTGGGAGTTTTCAAGAATTTTAAAGAGGAAATTTGGATGTTCCGGGAATTCCGCATACTTTTAAGTATTTTGAAGTTTTCGAGCAAAGCAATCTCAAAATTCTAGACATTTTAAGAGTTTGAAGTTTCAGAGTTGT
>JAPYZK010009828.1:0-11392 GCA_030522785.1 Platygaster equestris | reverse complement strand
AATTTCGGAATGTTCTAAATTATCAAGTTTCTCGAAATGTTAAGAATTCGTAAAATTTTTGTGATATTATCAAGAATTATGAAAATATTTCAAATTCTCAGAATTTTCGAAACTTTTACAAATCTCTGAAATTTACAAAAACTTTTGTAATTCTCGAATTTCGCAAAATTCCAATAACTTTCAAAATCCTCAAAATTCTCTGGACTTTTGAAATTCCCGAAATACTCAAAACTTTGAAGATTTGCAAAATTGTTGAATATCTTGAAATGTTCAAAATGTTCAAAAATGTTAAAAATGTTCAAAATTATTAAGTTTCTCAAAGTTTCGGAAATTCGTTGAATTTTCGGAATTTCAGTAATTTTATCATGGAAGTACTGTAACTTTTCAGAATTTTTAAAACTTTCCCAAATCTCTTAAATTTTTGGTATTTTTAAATTCTGAAAAGTGCGAAAATTCCTAAAAGTTCAAAAATTTTCAAAATCCCCTAAACTTTGAACTTTATTGAAATAATCGAATATTTTGAAATATATTAAAAATGTTCCAACTAAAGTTTCCCGAAATTTTAGAAACTTGCAAAATTTTTAGAATTGGAGGATTATGTAAACTGCCTTAATTCTCAAGATTTTCGGTACTTTTTTGAATCTCTGAAATTTCTGAAAATTTTTGGAATTCTGAAAATTGTCGAAGCACTAAAAACTTTCGGAATTCTCCAAGTTATTAAAAATCTCGGAATGTTCCAAATTATCAAGTTTCTCGAAATGTTAAGAATTCGTAAAATTTTCGTAATATCAAGAATTATGAAAATATTTCAAACTGTCAGAATTGTTGAAACTTTTACGAATCTATGAAATTTACAAAAATTTTGAAATTCTCGAACTTTTCAAAATTCCAATAACTTTCAAAATCCTCAAAATACTTCAAACTTCAAAAATTTTCGAAATTGTTAAAAATCTTGAAATGTTGAAAATATTCCAAATCATTAAGTTTCTCGAAATGTCAGAAATTCGTAAAATTCTCGTAATATCAAGAATTATGAAAATATTGTGAATTTCCAGAATTTCGAAAACTTTTGTAGAACTTCGAAATTTTCAGAATTCTTGTTATTTCGAATATTCTCAAACTTCTAAAAACTTGTAAAATCCTCGAAATCCTCCAAATTCCGAAAATCCCCAAAATTGTTGAAAATCTTGAAATGTTGCAAATGTTAAAAATTATCGAGTTGCTCGAAAACTTTGACACTCGTAAAAATCAGTATTGCTTTACTATTTTTTTCAAAGTGTACTTTTTTGTAATGTGCTAGATTTTTCAAATTCTCCAGAATTTGAAATTCTGGAGTTATCGAGATTCGAAAAATATTCACTTTGACGAAATTAAGACAAATTATAAATAATTGAGTCTTTCACGATTTTTTAGAATTTGTTGAAATTACCTCCATTTTTCAGGGCTAATTGTAAGTTTAAACATGACCTGAAGAGGAAAATTTTGACTATTTAGTCACTTAGTTTTGACGATCTTTCTTACGCGAAACTTGTCGAATTTCTGTACTTTGAGACCCTTGAAAGTTTCTTATTTTGATATCCTCGGAAAAGAATAATATGATATTTTCTTACGAAAACAAGATGATTTTGGTTGGTTTTAGACAGTAGAATAATTAATCACGTTGCCACAACAGATTAAATACTAAAGAAGGCAAATGGCCCTTTTAATTATCTTCCGGCTTAATTAACATTAATGGAGCCTCATTGTAAATTTTGTCGTGAAAAAATTTTTCGCAGGGGAAAATTAAAATTCCGCGTGAATATTCGCTAGGAGCTCTTACGTGAGGGCAAGTACGTGACGCTCTTGATTTTCGCTTGAAATACCGTGTCTCGCGACTCGAAGATTCCGCGCACTTTCTACCTGATTCGTAATTTACAAGACAGGATAGTATTCTGATTCGCGTTTTTACTATGTTAATTTTGGGATTCTGAAGTTTTCTAGACTATGAAATTCCGAATTTTTGGAGTGATCGGAAATTTTTTCAGTTTGGGGGTTTTTAAGTTTTGAAGCATTTTGGAATTTCACGCAATGTTTGAAATCATGAAAGTTTTAAAGCTTTGAAAATTTTGGAAACTCCTGGACTTTGAAGTCTTAAAACATCATGAAATTTTGGAATTTTGAAGAATTCTGAAGTTTTGAAGAATTTGGAACTTCAAAAGTTCTAAAATTTAGAAATGTTAGGACAATTTTGAAATCCAGAAGAATTTCGAAGTTTAAAAGTTGTAAAGTTACGAAATTTTTGGAGTTTTAGAGCTTTGAAAAATTTTGAAGTTAGAAGCTTGAAAAGTTTCGAAAAATTTGAAATAATGGCATTTTAAAGTTTTGGGAATTTTGGCATTCTGAAATTTCGTACTATAGAGTTCTAAATTTTTTGAAGTTTCGAAAATTTTGGAAGTTTGGAAGTTCTGGAGATTCTAATAATTTTTTCAGTCTAGGGATTTTGAAGTTTTAAAGCATCTTGAAGTTTCATAATTCGAAACCATGCAAGTTTTGAAGCTTTGCAAATTTTGAAAAGTTCTGGCCTTTTAAAATCTTCAAACATTATGAAGTTTTGGAATTTTAAAGTTTTTTGGAATTTCGAAGAATTCTGAAAGAATTTGTAACTTCGAAAATTCAAAAGTTTTGAAAATTCAAAACTATTTTGAAGCTTAGAAGAATCTTCAAGTTTAAAAAGTTATGAAGTTACGAAATGTTTCAAGTTTCGAAGTTTTGAAAAATTTGAAAAAAGCTCAAAAAGTTTCGAAAAATCTGAAATTATTGCATTCTGAAATTTCGTAGACTGTCGAGTTATAAATTTTTGGAAATTTCGAAAATTTTGGAAGTTCGGAAGTTCTGGAGATTTAAACATTTTTTCAGTTAGAGATTTTCAAGTTTCGAAGCATTTTGAAGTTTCACAATTTGAAACCATGAAAGTTTTGAAGCTTTGAAAATTTTGAAAAGTTCTGGACATTTACAACATTCAAACGTTATGAAGTTTTGGAATTTCGAAGTTTTTTGGAATTTTGCAGAATCTTAAAGCTATGAAGAATTTTAACTTCGAAAGTTCAAAATTTTTTTAAATTCAGAACAATTTTGAAGCTTAGAAGAATTTTCAGGTTTAAAAGTTATCAAGTTACGAAATGTTTCAAGTTTTGAAGTTTCGAAAAATTTGAAAGTTAGAAGCTTAAAAAGTTTCGAAAAATCTGAAATTATGGCATTTTGAATTTTTTGACATTTTGGCATTCTGAAGTTTCGTAGACTGTCGAGTTCTCAATTTTTGGAAGTTTTGAAAATTTTATAAGTTTGGAAGTTTTGGAGATTTTAAAAATTCTTAAGTTTAGGGATTTTAAATTTTTGAAGCATTTCGGAATTTCACAATGTTTGAAACCATGAAAGTTTTTAAGCTTTGAAAATTTTGAAAAGTTCTGGACTTCTTACACATTATGAAGTCTTGGAATTTCGAAGTTTTTCAGAATTTTAAAGAATTCTGAAGCTCTGAAGAATTTTCAACTTCAAAAGTTCCAAAGTTTCGAAAATTCAAAACAATATCGAACTTCAGAAGAATTTTCAACTCTGAAAGTTATCAAGTTACGAAATGTTTCAAGTTTCGAAGTTTTCGAAAATTTGAAAGAAGCTCAGAAAGTTTCGAAACATATTAAATTTTGACTTTCAAAATTTTGGAAATTTCGGCATCCGAAGTTTCGTAGACTATCGAGTTATAAATTTTTGGAAGTTTCTAAATTAAATTTTTGACTTATTCCGATGATTCAATGCACAACTATTGAAAATACTAGACTTCTATTATTTGACTAATTTACTAATCAAAAAATTCCACTGGAAAATGACTATTTGAGTATTCAAAGTAACAATGATTATTCGAATAGTCAAATCCCGACTTTCGTATTCAAAATTTGAGATCATGTCCAAAGAGCACAAGTTGAAAATGGGTCACGAATTCGTAAAGCGTCATGAAGTAATACGAAAAAGGTAATTCGTATTAGCCGTGGAACACGAGCGTCCGATGTCCGTATCAAAGACACAGCAATTAATACATGGTTAAAGCAACCGCGATTAAAGCATTCCTAATTCTCTGCTTTGCTGCTGACATGCTCGGCAAAAGCTACGGCTTGAAACAATTAAACGGAAACGCCGCTAATTACGTTATTCCTGCTGCATACGCCGCAAAACCATTGGTCCACATTAATAATCCTTAAAAACGTGTCGCTGCTCCAACAAATTACAAGTTACACTATTCATACTAGCTCGGATTTCACGAAGCTTTCAAGGGCATTTTAACGAGAAATTTATTCAACTATTCATTCACGTGTGCTCGTTCAATTCGAAATAAAATTCGAGTAACGAATGTAATTGTGCAATCTTTGCTTTTGAAAGAAAAAAATTCTGTACGTCTAAACGCTTGGTTAATTTTTTTCGAGAACTCAAGAAAGTACAAGTTGAAAAGTCCTGGAATTTTCCAGAATTTTGTGATCCTGAGATAAATTTGGGTTTCCCAAGTACATTGTACGCTCTAATTAATGACCAAGTACTACAATTACTGATGCTAGTTATGATTAACAAAAAAAAAAAGTACAAATCGTGAAACTGGAAATAGATAAAAATTTATGACTTTTGCATATTCCAACTATCGGATGAACCATTATTTCAACTCGGAAAAAGACGTATACGAATTGTTACGTTGGAAGAATAAAATTTCATCAGATGATCTGAAATCCCATCAAATGGGAAACAAAAGCTTCCACGCAAATTTTAATCAAGCCCGGATGATCGGCTGATAAGGGGGAATTTATGAGGGGACGACAAAAAGCAATTTCGAATGAGAATGCAAGATGTTATTCATTTAGGCATATAATATCGTGCTCTTGGCTGCGAGTTGGAGCATAAAAGTTTCACGCGCAACCTGGCGCCCCGATCGCGAAAACTTCCATGGGCAAAGGAACTTGGAAAGTTATGAAATTTTCATGAAACCTTTTAAGGCGAGAATGGAGGCGAGTCCTATAGTTTCCGTATTTCGACAAAAAACCGTTACGACTACTTCTATCTTTATTGGCATCGATTTACATAATGCCGCGAGACGTCAAAGAGAAGGTGGAATATCCTCGATCCTGATGTCGTTTTTCGTGGAACGGAATGGATAAATATTGTAGGGTTTTATCGACATTTTAATTAGGAATCGTAGTTTGTTCAACGCCCGCGAGAACTCGCGGGCGTTGAATAATAGTACATTGTTGTGCAAGCGGGCATTGTCAATTTTGACGAAATGAAGGGTTGTGGAACGAGCCGAAGACGAGTGCCGCAACCCTTCATTTCGTCAAAATCGACAATTGCCAGCGTGCGCAACACACCACTTTCCTTCACGATGGCCGAAAAATACTTTCAAAGTACCAATTTTGAGGTTAGAGTGAAGAAAACATTATCGTTGTTGATAAAAAATTTTCGACCGCCCCGTATCAATGAAAACCTGTATCCGCCCTTGGCACTGCATAATGAAACCGTTTTTGACGAAACTCATTAATGCAATTAGCGCAATTTATGTCATTTTTCAGCCTGATTCACCGGGACACGCGGCCCGAGCCGGCGATAAGATGCTCGACCCTGCGAGGTGCGACGAGATTCCCGGTGGCCCCGAATCACAGGAGCGAGGCACGTCTCAGGATCGATCCCAAGGTACTCGTGTTCGTCGAGACGCTTTACTCGAGACTCGGCCGGGAAATCGCCGAACTCCTCGTCTACAACCGTATAAAGTGAGTCGTTTCGTTTTCTTGTTTTCCGTCCGTTTTGTTTGCTGGCGCGTTTTTTTTTTTTCCCACGTACGTACTCGCGAAAACAAGGCGCTTTATGCGGGATTTCGGAAAATTTCGAGCAAGTCCCGCTGTTGTTTAAATCCCTTTGGATTGCGGCTTAAGCGCAGCAACGCTCGCCATTGTATTATTGTAACGTGGGTGTTACTGCGCGTGGCATTACTCATGCCTAAAAGCAGCGCGTGCGTTACGGCTCCGCTTTAACTCTTCCGCGTAATTACTCACCCGTAACAATACGCGTTATTTCGCTGATCCTGAGGAGTCTGGTGACTTGTGATTCCTTTTTTGCTGGGTTTGCGGATTTTTTGGGGGGTATTGGGGGTGTTGGGGGGTGGGGGGGGTTGGGGGGGGGGTGGGGGGTGTGGGGGGGGTGGGGGGGAGAGTGGGGTGTGGGGGGGGGGGGGGGGGGGGGGGGGGGGGGGAGGTGATTTTCACTCGAAATTAATTCAACGAATTTGAAAAGGGAAAGTTTTATTAGAGAATTATAAAAATTTTGTGAATTCTCGGAATTTTTATGAGTGTTTGAAATCTCTGAAAATTTTTGAAATCCTTTGAACTTTGAAATTCATCAAAATAGTTGAAAATCTTGAAATATTTTGAAAATGTTCCAACTAAACAAAAGTTACCCGAAATTTTAGAAACTTGTAAAATTTTTGAAATGTTGAGTATTATAAACACTGCCTTAATTCTCGAAATTTTTGAAACTTTTTCAAATCTCGGGAATTTCTGCAAATTTTTGGAATTCTGAAAATTGTAAAAATACTAAAAACTTTCGAAATTTCCTAAATTTTTGAAAATTTTGAAATGTTTCAAATTATCAAGTTTATGGAAATGTGAAGAATTCGTAAAATTTTCGTAATATCAAGAATTATGGGAATATTTCAAGTTTTTAGAATTTTCAACACTTTTACAAATCTATGATATTTACGAAAATTTTGGAATTTTCGAACTTTTGGAAATTCCAATAACTTCAAAAATCTTCACAATACTTCAAACTTCAAAAATTCTCGAAATTGTTGAAAATCTTGAAATGTTAAAAATATTCCGAATGATTAAATGTCTCGAAATTTCAAAAATTCGTAAAAATCCCGTTATTTTGAAAATTATGAAAATATTGTGTATTTCCAGGATTTTTAAAACTTTTTCAAAACTTCGAAATTTTCAAAATTAGTGAAATTCCAAAATGTTTCAAATTATCAAGTTTCTCGAAATGTGAAAAATCCGTAAAATTTGCGTAATATCAAGAATTATGAAAATATTTCAAAATTTCAGTATCTTCGAAACTTTTACATATCTCTGAAATTTACGAAAATTTTGGAGTCGAACTTTTCAAAATTCCAGTAACTTCCAAAATCTTCAGAATACTTCTAACTTCAAAAATTCTCGAAATTGTTAAAAATCTTAAAATGTAAAAAATATTCTAAATTATTAAGTTTTTCGAAATGTACGAAATGGAAATCTTCCAGTGGAGAATTTTTGAAGTTTTGGGATTTTTGAGGGTTGGCGAATTCGTGGCATTGCCGAGATATTTTTTGATATCGTTGTCGTAGAAGACTTCGATTCCACACTGATATAGATAGAAATACCATAGACATCCATAGACATTCGACAAATCAGAAAGGAATTTAAAGCTGCAATTTTCGTACGTCTCAGAATTGTTGAAGTTTCGAGGCTTATAGAAATTCCAAAAATATTGAATTTTTGGAATAGTGAAGTATCAACGAATTCCAATGAATGTTGAAACTCTAAAATTGTCTCAAATTTTAAAGTTGCGAAGATTCCAAATTAAGAAGTTTTTGTCCATCTAAAAATTTTCGAACTTTGTGAACAAATAATGCAATCTTAGAATTCACAAATGTGAAAAATAATCAAAATTCACGGACAATACGACCGAATTTCATACAATTCACTCATTTTCTTCACTTAATTATGTAATTATATTCCCAAAAATTTTGAATTTGATTCATATTTGCTGTCAATCAGGTACTCCGTTTCAAACAAGTCCTTTAATCAATTCATCACTCGATACACAAACACCTCAGTCATTATCATTACAAATAATCAACGACATTTACGACTGTGATTTCGAGCCGGGCAACAAACTGATTACAAACGCGTACGTCTCTTATTGATCATTCGACATTGGTTAGAGGGACGTGTTTCACATTTGTCTCTGATGTGTGATTCGGACATACACCGTGTAATCCAAACGCGTCCATCATCCATCAAAGACCTTTCATCGTTGCACCGAATGAAACTTTGTGCAAATGAGGGATCAATCAGGGAACGATTAGGCCACCTTTTGTTCCATTATTGATGGAAAGTTCAAACGCATTCATTCTGTAGGTCGAATTTCAAGAATAGCTTCAAATTTGTAGCTCTGAAAACACTACTACATTGTCTCAGAAGAATTGTCTAGAATCAAAAAAATACACTGACTGAGATCCTGTTGAAAAAATGTTTAAAGAACATTTTGAACACATTGCAATCAGTTACTCTATGAAATAGTGCATAACTTTAGCACCGAATTAGACATTTTTTTAGTACGTTTGAAACGAAATGAAAAATAAAATGTTTTTGATAATGTTTGAAATCATGAACGTTTTGAAGCTTTGTGAATTTTGAAAATTATGAAAATTTCGGGATTTTTGAAGTCTCAAAACATTACAAGGTTTTGGAATTTGGAATTTTTTTTTGGAATTGTGAATAATTCTGAAGTTTTGAAGAATTTCGAACTCTAAAAGTTCTAAGATTCGATCATTTACAACAGTATCGAAGTTTAGAAGAATTTTGAAGTTTGAAAGTTGTTAAGTTACGAGATTTTCGAAGTTTTAGAGCTTTGAAAAATTTTGAAGTTAGGAGCTTGATAAAAATTTCGAAAAATTTGAAACTATGGCATTCTGAAGTTTTGGGAATTTAGGCATTCTGAAATTCCGAAGACTACCGAGTTCGAAATTTTTCGAATATTTGAAAATTTTGAGAATTTGGAAGTTCTGAAGATTTTGAAAATTTATTCAGTTTAGGGATTTTCAAGTTTTAAAGCATTTTTGAATTTCAGAACGTTAAAAATTTTCGAAGTTTCAAAGCTTTGAAAAATTTGGAAAGTTCTGGACTTGAAATTTGAAACTTTGAAATTTTTCCAGGTTATGGATTTTCAAGTTTCAAAACATTTTTCAATTTCACAACGTTGAAAATGTTCAAAGTTTCACAGCTTTGAAAATTTTGAAAAGTTCTGGACTTTCAAAGTCCAGAACTTTTTTAGTACATTTGAAAAAAATGAGAAATCAGATGTTTTATAATCGATCATTTTCCGGATAATTGCCCATCCCATCTCGTGAGAATAATACGAAAGCTCGTCGTTGAAGATGATGAAATTCAAGATTAATGGGCGAATTTAACTTCTCATTAAGCGCGGAAACTTTAGGAAAAATTGGAAAATTATTACAGGCGCCTCTGAAGCGCCGTATTTCACGAGCCTTAATAAAAGTTTTGCCTTCCAACATAACGGTTTTTGTAGAGCAAAATTTCTCGGTTGGGATGTACGTTACGAAGTTGGCCGATGCGCATGATTTAAAGAGGATCGCGCTTGGCTTACCGACGTTGTGCTATCGACTGGCCTAAACTCATTCCAACGAAATTCCCAATAATCCCAATCGAATAGTTAACATTTCGGGATGACAGGGAATTTTGTCCTTTTCTTGTTCATGAATCCATGTCAGTGGTGAATTGGGGGGGGGGGGGGGGGGGGGGGGGGGGGGGGGGGGGGGGGGGGGGGGGGGGAGTATAAAACGCAAAATTATAGAAAGGAAATGAGTTGGGAAATTCCGGAATTTTATGTTTTTGACACTTTTTTGCAATTTTGAAGAATTTTGAAGTTTTGGAGAGTTTGGAAGCTGAAAAGTTGAAGAGGTACGAAATTTTTCAAGTTTAGAAAATTTTTGCGTTTGGATGAATTTTGAAGCTTTGGAATTTTCTTAATAATATATTGGTATTTCTGAAGTTTTTGAAGAAGTTGCGAAATTTCGGAATTTTTTAGTTTCTAATCTTCGGAAGTTCTGAAATTTCGGAAATTTGAAAAATTTTGGTATTATGGAGTTTTTTGGAATTATGAAGAATTTTGAAATTTTTAAGAATTTGAAAGCTGGAAAGTTGAAGATAGAAAGAAATTTTTCGAGTTTAGAAATTTTTGAAGTTTAGAAAAATTTTGAAGCTTTGAAATTTTCTTAACACTGGTATTTCTGAAGTTTTTTGAAAATTTTGATATATTTGGAAGTTTGTAAGCATTTTGAAGTTGTGAAATTTCGGACTTTTTTAGTTCTTAAATTTCGAAAGTTTTGGAATTTTGAAGAATTATGAAGTTCTGAAGTTTCGGAAAGTTTTCAGGTGTTAGTACTATGAAGTTTTTAAGAATTCCGAAGAATTTTGAAGTTTTGAAAATGTTAAAGTTTGAAAATTGTAAAATTTTGGAATTTTTCAAGTTTAAAAAATTTCGAAAGATTTGAAATTTTGAAGAATTCTACAGTTTTGAAACCTGGAAGTTACGAAATTTTTTAAACTTTGGTATTCTGCAGTTTTGACAAATTTTGATTTATTTGGAAGTCTGTAAGCATTCTGAAGTTGTGAAATTCTGGAACTTTTTAGTTTTTAAATTTTTAAAGTTTTGGAATTTTGGAGAATTATGAAGTTCTGAAGTTTCGGAAAATTTCAAAGTTTTGGTACTATGGAGTTTCAAAAAATTTTGAAAAATTTTGAAATTCTGAAAATGTTAAAGTTTGAAATTTGTAGAGTCTTGGAATTTGTCAAGTTCGAAAAACTTCGAAAGATATGAAATTTTGAAGAATTCTACAGTTTTGAAGCCTAGAAGTTACGAAATTCTTTAAACTTTGGTATTTTGTAGTTTTGACAAATTCTGATTAATTTAGAAGTTTGTATAACACGCAGTATTATAGAAAGAGAATGAGTTGGGAAATTTCGGAATTTTTTAAATTCTAAACTTCGAAAGTCCTGAAGTTTCGGAAATTTGAAAAGTTTTGGTACTATGGACTTTTTGAGAACATTGAAGAATTTTGAAGTTTTGAACAATTTCAAAGTTCAAAAGTTAAAAATTTTCAAGTTTAGACAATTTTGAAGTTTTAAAGCCTAGAAGTTACAAACATTTAAAATTTTGATATTCTCTAGTTTTGGACAATTTTAATTGATTTAGAAGTTTATAAGCAATTACGGATTTTTTGAAGTTTTTGAACTTCTGAAGATTCAAAAATTATAGAAGTAGTGGAATTCTTAAGAAGTATAAAATTTTGAAGTTTTTAATAATTTCAAACTCCGAAAACTGTCAAGTTTCGGAATATTCCGAAAGTTTTAATCTACTGAAAAATTCTAACGTCCTGAAGTCTAAAAGTTCCGAATATTTTGGGATCAATTTTAACGAATTCAGAAGTTTCCAAGCATTTTGAAGTTTGTATGTAAATTAAAAAGTAAGAAAAAAATTGATTATCATTACATCATTTAATAAAAAAAAAAAAAATAATAAATAAAAAAAAATACGAAAAAATGTA
>JAPYZK010009827.1:0-10148 GCA_030522785.1 Platygaster equestris | reverse complement strand
AAATTTTTGCATGCAATGAAAATAAAACTCGAAAGTGTGTCAAAAAATCACAGGAGTGAGTCAAAAAACTTCAAGTTTTTTCACCGAAAATTTTTCCGTAATAAGTGATTTTCAAAATTATTTAAAAAATTTATCCATTGATTAAAAAATATTGATTGAAAAGTTCATCCATTAAAAAAAAAATAGAAAATTCTCTGAAACGGTTACAAAAATCTCCGAAAATCAAAACTTTCCCAAATTTTTGCATAGAACGAAAATGAAACTCAAAAGTGAGTCAAAAAACCACGTCAAGTTTTTTCACCGAGAATCTTTTTCGTATTAAATGATTTTGAAAATCATAATATCGATTGAATTCATCCATAAGAGAAAAATTATCTAAAATGGCTACAAAAATCTCCAAAAATCCCGTAAAAAGTGACGAATTTCCAAAATTTTTGCATTCAATGAAAATAAAACTCGAAAGCGTGTCAAAAAATCACAGGAGTGAGTCAAAAAACTTCAAATTCGTTCACCGAAAATCTTTTCCGTAATAAGTGATTTTTAGAATCATATTGATTAAAAAATTTATCCATTGATTAAAAAATATTGATTGAAAAATTCATCCATTAAAAAAAATGAAAAATTCTCTGAAACTATCACAAAAATCTCCGAAAATTCGAAACTTCCCCAAATTTTTGCATAGAACGAAAATAAAACTCAAAAGTGATTCAAAAAACCACGTCAAGTTTTGCCTCCGAGAATCTTTTTCGTATAAAATAATTTTGAAAATCATCATATATTATGTCGATTAAATTCATCCATAACAGAAAAATTCCCTACAACGACTACAAAAATCTCCAAAAATTCCGTCATAAGTCACAGATTTTAAAAACTGTTGCATCCAATGAAAATCAGGCTCAAATATAACCGTAAATAAAAAAATCTCGTCAAGTTTTTTCACCTCGAAACAAATCAATCGTTTTCTACTGTATAAAATTCCGAGGGTCAAGGAATTTTCGGAGGTCGGGGGAATCATATTAAACAGTGTATTTTTTCGTCTTACATGGGATGGTGAATCGAAGAACCCGCGGAGTTGGCCCTGCCGCAGGCGCTGTTCACCGCGGACGGAGGTGAAGACGGCGCACCAGGTGCCCGTTTCGCGTGTTTTTTGCGCCGCGGCCGGTACTTATAATTCGGATGCTCTTGCATGTGTATGACCCTCAATCGCTCGGCCTCCTCGACGTAAGGTCGCCTGTCCTGGGGCGTCAATCCTCGCCACTTTTTCCCTGCGCAATTGCGGTTATTCACATTTTGCCCATATTTTTACACAGTTTTCAACTATAATTATCATAAGCATCGAAAAAATTCTTCTCAACAACCATTTACTTTCATATTTAGATACGGGAAAATTACCTTTGTCATCCAACTGCTTTTGCAAGCGTGAAAAAAAAAAGAAATGAAATTACGTACATCGCAATTAATAATTATTCCCAAAAGAAGAATTTTCCGAGACTACGGTATATCACCGAACTCGATAAGAATAGAAGAAAAATCATCAAGTCAGTAGTATACCTAGGAGAGTTCTAACACAGTTTGAAAATTTTGAAAAATTTCGGGAATTTTCGTAATTTATAAAATTTGGGAGAATGTTAAAATTCAAAAAATATGAATTTCGAAAATTGACGTCAATTATGAATTTTCGAAATTTTAAAATTCGTCAGTTTTTTGAATTTTTAGAATTCGCGATATTTTTTGTGAATCCTCGAAAATTCCGTAACATAAATGTTAATTTCTTGTGTAAATTCTAGATTTGGTTTGAACTTTTTCAAAATGTTCAAGATTTCCAAGTTTTTCCAATATTTCAATACATTTGGATTTTTTTAAATTTTCTAATTTTTCGAATTAACGAATTCGACAACATTTCAAACTTTTCCATATTTTCAAAAAGATCTCACAAATTTACGAAATTTTCGAACATTTTAACATTTACACAATTTCAAGAATTTGGGGGACTGTTGAAATTTCCAAAAATATGAATTTCGAAAATTTACGTAAATTATGAACTTTCGCAATTTCACAATTCGTCAGTTTTCTAAAATTTTAAGAATTTTCGATTTTTTTTTGAATCCTCGGAAATTTCGTAACATAAATGTTAATTACTTAAGTAAATTCTAGATTTGGTTCGAACTTTTTCAAAATGTTCAAGATTTCCAAGTTTTTCCAATATTTCAATACATCTGGAATTTTTGAAATTTTCGAATGTTTCGAAATTAACGAATTATTCAATATTTCAAACTTTTCCATATTTTCAAAAATATCTCTCAAATTTTGGAAATTTTAAAATATTTTAACATTTTCACAATTTCAAAAATTTGGGAGACTATTAAAATTTCAAAAAATATAAATTTCGGAAATTCACGTAAATTATGAATTTTCGCAATTTCACAATTCGTCAGTTTTCTAAAATTTTTATAATTTTTAATGTTTCTTCGAATCCTCGAAAATTTCGTAACATGAATGTTAATTTCTTGAGTAAATTCTAGATTTGGTTCGAACTTTTTCAGAATGTTCAAGATTTCCAAGTTTTTTCAATATTTCAATACATCTGTAATTTTTAAAATTTCCGAATTTTTCGAAGTTAACGAATTCTTCAATATTTCAAACTTTTCCATATTCTCAAAAAGATCTCACAAATTTCCGAAATTTTCGAACATTTAAACATTTTCACAATTTTGAATACTTTCAGAATCCTTAAAATTTCCAAGTCATCTAAAAATTCTAAAAAGTTTCCAAATGTCTCGATTTTTCAAAATTCATAATTTTTCCAAATAATTCAATACTCGCAATTTTCCAAGGATTTTCAATTTTTTTTAGCTTCCCTTTTTTTTCATTACAATGCTTTTATTTGGTTTTTCTTATTTTTCAATGTTTCAAGTTTATTCCATTATGCTTTTCGGCATTAATTATTCATTATTTTTATAATTTATCATTTTTTCAAAATCGTAATTTTTCAACATTTTTCCACATGACAAAATTTATCTTCATTTCCAATTTCAATAGTCCATTTTCAACAGTTACAATGATAATACTGTAATTAAGACCTATTTATCGGAACCAATTAATTTTTTGCTTCGCACGGTTTCTTTCACCTCCATTTTTCGAAATTCAGGCGTTTTTGAAAAAAACAGAAAAACCGTAAAAAACCAACCAACGGTTTTTAACGGCATTTTTGACACCACCAAATAAATAAGGCACCAGCTCCGAAAATATCCTTAAACTCCCCAAGAAGTCCTCCGAATGAAGTGATCTTCAGTCGATTTTTCGTTCCCGAGGGGCTTCGTACATAGAGTCGACGTCCCGGAAAAATCGCGTAATAAAACGCAATAAAGGGGAAAATAAAAAAAAGATTGGATAAGCCAAGGCGGATGTATATGGCTCAGCGTGGATATACATATGTACCGCGTTGCCCCGGTGTACGTTACATGTAACCGCGGAGTATAGAGTGCATGGGGGCGTACATATGGGTGCGCCCGTGCCTTCAACCAGCCACGGGCACAGGCCATCATTTAATATTTCATTTTGTGTTTCAACTACGGAGGAGAGACGCTAACCCAAAGGGCCTTTGAAAAAGGAAACGTCGACGGCGATAGAAAGATCGAGCCGATAAGAGTGCGTGTGGCTGTGATTAGAAAATTATCATCCAGTACGAAACAATGCCCGGATGCTGGAATTCGGTTTAGAAGTGTCTAAAAGGGATGAAAAATAGAATTTTTGGGAGGAATGTAATTGCAGTAGCTGGGAATGATTATTTTGATGGAATTCAGAATTTTTCTCTTGGATATCTTTCAGGAGATAAAAATCTGTGGTGGGAGAAAACTTGAACTTTCCGTCCCTATGAATCATAGATCGGTTTTATTGAACACTTTCGATGAATGGGAAAAAATCCAATATTAATATACCCACTCGCGTCTCATTCTCGACAACGAATATCCAGAACGACAGGAAAGAAGGGAGGATGAACGAAGATGAAAGTGAAAGTCTCGCGAAACGCGAAAGTGATGTGTACGCGTGCGATCTAAGAAACGGCGATAACAATAGGCAATCGTCTGGGGAAAAATTGTACTGTTTTCGACTAGAACAAAGAATTGTACGGATGAAAAAGGGATTTTATGAATTGGAACAAGTTGCGGAGTGGAGAAAATTGTTGAAAATTGGTGGTGGCGTGGGTCGAAGGTCCGATGGGATGGACTGAAGGCAGGGGCGAACGCAGAAAAAGTTTTTGGGAAAGGTGAAAAATAAATGTTTTTCAATTTTTGAAATTCCTGAAGGTTTTGATATATTCGTAATTTTCGCAGTTTTTGAAATTTTTGATATTCTCGTAATTTTGAAAATGCCTGACACTTGTAATATTCTCGTATTTAATTTTTGAAATTTTCAAAGTTCTCGAAACTTGTAAGATTTTTGGAAATTTTCGGATTTTTTTAGAATATTCAAACTTTTGGATATCTATGAAATGTTTTGAATAATGAACATTTTTGAGATTCACGGAATTTTCGACAATTTTATAATTTTTGGCATTTTAGATTTTACAAAATTTTCGAAAAGCTGCGATTTTTTAGGATTCTCAGATTCTTCACAAAATTATAAAGTTTTAGAAATTTTACCGGTTTTCGAGATCTCCAAAATTCTTCAAGTTTTTGGAACTTTAAAAATTAAAAAAATTACTATAATTTTTGAAATAACTGAAATCGTTAGAATTTCTGAATTCTCAAATTTTGACATATTCACATGTTTTCCAAAATTACAAAAGTTTCTTAATTCTCTGAGATTTTCTAAGCTTTCGTAATCGTCCAAATTTTCAAAGATTTCCGAATTTTTCAGTTTTTTCGAATTACTTGAACTTTCAAAAACTGACAAAATGTCTAAAATTATAAAGAATTTGATAATTTCTGAAGGTTTCAGACTCTTCGAAATTTTCCAAATTTTATAAAAAATTGTAATTTCGAAGTTTCTAATTTTCTTACTTCACTAATAATTTTACCAAACTTTCGAATCAGTTTGAAACATCGTATCGTTGAGATTTCAAAGCACGCATATATTTCCATTTTCAAATTTCTCCTCATTTTACTTACTTTACTTATTTTGAGGGGGTTATTCCTTTTTTTATGATTTTTCATATTCAGAAGGATGAATACTCGAATAAGGACAATTTTATTTCTTATTCCCTTGTAATTATGATGACTTAGTAGTATACCTAGGAGAGTTCTATTTGAAGGACTGTATTTTACAGAACCTTTTGTTCCTCGTTTTCATTAATCTTCATTTCCATCAATCCATTTCCAGTTTATTGAACGTACAACTAAAAGTGCGCTAGTATATACTCTGACGTATTTATTACATCGATACTCGAGTTGGACTGAAAATTTGTCGCAGCAAGATCGTATTGCAGAGGCAAGAAATGTTCGACAATTGAGCGCTATCGCTCAAGCGCCGGATAAAGATCGAGGACACGTCAGACCTAGACGAACGAGACAAAGCGGCTAAAAAAGGGGGGTAATGAGATCGAGTGAGAGTATGCTAATGCGCGTAAAACGAAATTAAAAAAGGTTTTTTCGTCTCCGTCCCTGCCTTGGAGAAAGATAAACTTTTTTGCTGGGCAGATTTAATTTAATATTCTTGGGTGCGCGCCGTGATTCATCATCACACCCGCGCACTTTTCGTCCCACCGCATGGTACGTATGATCAGTACGCGGTGTCCTCGTTAAGTATTTTAATAGCTGGATTGTTCCTCTAATTTTGACCGCGAAACACCTTTTCGAGGACTTTATCGATGTGTTGGCAAAAGTTTATCGAGGTTTGATAAAAGTGCAGTAACTAAATGTGTGAGGAGCCCTAGTGATTCTAATTTTTATAAAAACTTTATAAAAAATTTTTATACAAATTTTTATAAGTTCGGTTTGATAAAAGTTTTATAAAAAGTTTTTTTTTACATTTTTAAGAATATGCAAAAATTTTTCTAACCTTTTTTGGATCATTTTGCTAATGTATTTACCATTTTTCATCAGTTTATGAGGCTCTAGATTAAATTTCGTTTCCAAAGAAATTAAACAATTTTTTGGAGGCCGCAGGATTTGAACTTGCGACCTTTGCATCAGAAATCCGATAGTCAACTTTCTTGTCCATCAAGTCAATTTGGATGCTTTTTTTTTCAATTTGAGTTGAAGAATTTTCAAATCCTATAAAATCATACGTTTTACCGTTTTATAATTGTTAAAAAACCTTACGAACATGATTTTATATTTTCTTGTGTAATAAAACCGTATCAAATATTACTATAAAAGAAATTCCTTATATCAGGGAAGTTTTAGTTATAAAAATATGAAAATTTTTCTAAAAATCGCGAAGTCTTCATAAAAATAAAGGTTTTATAAGAAAATTTAGAGGCTTTTAATTGTTCTTATAAAAAAACAGATGAATTGTATGAAAATTTTTACAGATTTTATAAAAAAATTTTGTTTATAAAATTTTTATAAAACCGCTTTATAAAAATCGAAAATTTTATAAAACTTATATGAAATCGACCTTATAAACAAACGAATTTTCATAAACAATTCACTGATTTTATAAAAATTTTGCCTGTTTTTATAAAAACTACTATCACTAGGGAGAAGTTCCTGGATCCTTTGTGAAGATGGTTTATGTTTTAATCGTGAGTCAATTTTTCTGATTTTCGATGTTTCGGAAAATGAAGATTTTACAGTCTCTGGACCTCGATCTTGAAATTCAGAATTTAAGTCCTCAAAATTTGGGAATTAGCAATCTTTGGAAACTCAGAAGCAGGTTTAAACATTTTTGAATTTATTGATTTAAAAGATTTCTGGAAAAATCCCTCTTTATTCATATTTTTGAGTTTACGAAATTGTTCTTTCGATTTTGGAAATTCTATTTGAATGCAGTTCGAAATGCACCAAATTAAATTCTATAATTTTGGAATCTACATTGAAAATGTTTTAATACAAATTAGTAACGTCCTGAATTACGGAATTTTTGTAAATTATCTAACAGAATTTTTGAAATTTACAAGTTAATAAATCTGACGAATTGCATGTCCAAATTTTTGAATTTTCATAACAAACTTTGAAATTTCTCAAATACATTTCTTTTCTGTTTACTTATTCTTAATCCACAAAATCAAATCAGAAATGCCAAAAATAAAATTTCCGAATCTTGAGAAATAGAATTTACACGATTTTTAAAAAATTCCTGAGTTTCTAAATTATTTCCATACGCATTCAGGTTCCGAATATTCAAGAAAAATGTCCTACACGAAGAAGAAAATATTTCGGAAAATATTACGAATCCTTCAAATTTAGCTTTTATTATAAAATTTTTGAATGCAAATTTGTAACGTCCTGAATTCTCAAATTTTCGTAAATTATTTAACAAACTTTTCTGAATCTCAAAAATTGCATGTCCCAAATTTTTTAACCTTTATAAAAAATTTTTTAATTTCTCGAATATATGTATTTCTTTCCTATGTTCTTATTCTAAATCCACAAAATCGGATTACAAATCCCCAAAATCGAATTCTTAAAACTTCAAAAATATAATTCCCACAAAATTCAAAAAACTCCTGAATTTCTAAATCATTTCTATACGCTTTCAGATATCGAATATCCAAAAAAATATTTTACTCGTTGAAGAAAATATTCCGAAAAATATTACGCGTCCTTCAAATGCAGCAAATTTCTTTTTTCGAGTTTTCAAGTACTTGTAATTTTTTTCTAAAGTTGTATAAAAATGTGACAATAAACAATTGCCTCGATATTTTATTTTCGGGGAGAGATTTCTTCGGTCGGAAATCCTTCGCACGAAATCGCGCTCGCAACACGTCGCGAAAACTGTTATGCAACGAAAATCACTTTTAACGAAATATTATTATAAAGCGATGCAATTACGTTTCGTATGTCTTCGGGCGAAATCGGCCAAGGATATTGGGGTTTCTCATGCACTCATACGGAACGTCTGACAGACCTCAATTAATTATATCGATGCATGCAATTATTGTCCGGGAAACGCCCTTTAATTTATTCTCTTTTCGTTCGTATCCCGCGAGCTGGACGTCTTTATTTATTCGATTATACATGACACGCACTTTTATACGCACTCTTGCTTACTTTTTTTACCATAATTTCAAGACCCTGAGTAAAAGTCAAAAAATTTCGAATTTTGATGAAAACGAATTCTTACGACACATTTACAATTGATTTTCGCATTTGAAATTTTTTTTTTCACGTCATTTAGTAATGAAATTTTTTGAATACGAAACATCAATTTTCGAAATCGTACATGAAAATTTCAAAAAAACATTAACTTTTTTGCGGAGCGATAACAATAGTAGATAAAATTGTACGAGAAATTTTGAAAAAATCACATTTAATTCTGAAGATACGGGGGGAGGGGTAATGATTCGTTAGTTACTTGAAATTTATATTCGTTCATAATTTCCATTAAAGATTTTCGACAATTTTACACACCAAAGTCAAACAACTGAAAAAAAAGTTCAAAATATGTTTCCGATCTAATTTTATCAGGACCCGAAAAATGGCAAAACTGAAATTCAAAAGTTCAAATTTGATTACTAATTCGAAGCAGGAAATTTTTTTTTTTTTCGTCATTTAGTAATAAAATTTTTTGAATACGAAAAATTAATTTTTGAAATCATACATGAAAATTAAAAAAAAAACGCTTCTTTTCGAAGCGATAACAGTTATTAATTGTAGGAGAAATTTCGAAAAAATCACATTTAATTCTGAAGATACGGGGGGAGGGGATAATTATTTGTCAGCTATTCGAAATTTATATTCGTTTATAATTTTTATTCAAGATTTTCGATAATTTTTCACACTCGATTCAACTCAAAAAAAAGAGTTAAAAATATTTTTCCGATCTAATTTTATCAAGACCCGAAAAATGGCAAAACTCAAATTCGAAAGTTCAAATTTGATGACTAATTCGAAGCGGGAAATTTTTTTTTCTTTTTCATTACAATTTCCCGTTCCAAGAATGCATTGTAACTTTTCGAAATCTCCATAATATTATTACACGATCCTCGGCTTAGCAGGAACGTGACATTTCCAGAATCGAGTGAGAAAATTCAGCGCGCGCGGCCTTTAGCGCGGAATCTTTTCTCGCTTTTTCTCGCGACCGCCCGCGCAAACACGTTAGGCTCTCGGCTATACGCGTTTTGCAATGATAGGTGATAAACAAATAACTCTCCGCCGATCGAACGCACTCCTTTCTTGCCGCATAGCCGAATGTCGAGCGCGAACTCCCGAGGAGAAAGAACGGGGAGAAAGATGGAAAAGATACCGTGATGCAATTTACGACTCGTATCTTCGCCCCTGACAATCCGATAGAAATTATGAAGACGGGGAAATGATAATTCAATATACGACGCGGCAATAACCGCCGACCCGATATTTATGTGACAACTCGTCAGACGATTCATCATTTTGTACGATTTATCCAAGTTTTTTTCATATTTTCATCATTTTATGAAGGAATTTTCGGATTCGAAAATTTTTACTGCGAATTTACTGAATTTAGTGAACTGAAAACTTACTGAACTTACTAAGAATTTTACTGGAACAACACTTGTACAATTTTAATGCGATTGTTGCATTGAGTGCACTGATTGCAGCTTTTGGGAACATATTTTTAGATTTTTCGAAAAACTCCATAAATTTTAGCATTCGAAAAATGAATATACTTCTACAAATTCCGAGCCATGATTTTCTAAAATTTCCCAAAGAATTCCGAAAAACAAGAAAATTCGGAATATTTCAAGAATTTTTCGAAAAATCTATAAATTCTAGCGTTTAAAAAATGAATACATTTCTGCCAATTCTGAACTATAATATTCTAAAATTTCACAGAGAATTCCTAAAAACACGTAAATTCGAAATATTTCAAGAATTTTTCAAAAAAGTCCAAAAACTCTAGCTTTCAAAAAACAAATATATTTCTGCAAATTCCGAACTATATTCTAAAATTTCACAGAGAATTCCTAAAAACATGAAAATTCGAAATACCGTATTTACTCGAAGATAAGCCACACACGATTATAAGCTGCACCTCGATTTTGGATGCCCAAATCAGTGAAAAAT
>JAPYZK010009823.1:0-11029 GCA_030522785.1 Platygaster equestris | reverse complement strand
GCACTTACGTGTACCTAACGTGCAGTTACGTGCACCTAACGTGCACCTTACATGCGTGCACTGAACGTGCACTTAACGTGCGCTAAAGTGCACCTAATGAGTGCTGAACGGGCGCCTAAGGAAAAAAATATTATCGTCGCGAGCAGTCGATCGGAATCGATATCGATATATCGATGTGGCGATCTAGTTATACTCTGGTTGTGTAGATGGGGAGTGGGGACTAGTTGGTTTGTTTCAGTTATTTACGTGTCAGTATATACAATAACAAATGAATAAACATAAACGACATAATTCGAAATATAATGTAATGAATTATATCGTGAGCGTAAACTGTATGAACGTCGTTGCGGATTGTTGACAATTGACCATATTGACGTTTCGTGTTGCCCATTTTTTCCATAATATATTTCTCTCTAACCTAACAAAATCCCTCGGCGAATCGTCTCATGAGTACCAATACTTTCGGTATCAGCTATCAAATTCGAATTTATAATTCCAAAGTTGAATCTTGTCGCACAGTGTAATATGCCACATCCTAGAATTCATAGATTCTCGAGAACTTATTGGAATTTTCCGTATATTTCAGGTTTTGTTAGGAGTCCCCTAGAAGAATCTCAAATGTCTTATAGAATTTTCAGAATTCGAATATTTTTTTGAGTCCTGGTAGAATTCCTCGTAAATTCTTTCAATACTTCGAATATTACAGGTTTTTCGTAAATTCTCTAAAACAATCTCTAAAATTATAGTCAGTTAATTTACCAATTAAGTAAGTTCACGAAATTCTGGAATTTCCATTGTTTTTCGACAAATTATTAGATTTTTCCAAATATTTCTAGTTTTTTGAGAATCCTTACGAAATTTCCAGGAACTTATAATTGTTAATACACAGAATTATAGTAACTGTCTGAACCCCGATAGAATTCCTTCAAAATTCTAAGAATATTCAATATTCTAAAGTTTCTTGCTCAATTTTGTCAAGTTTAAAAATATCATGGTTTTATTCTCTCAGAATTAAGACAGTTTTTTCGATCCTGAACCTCGTAGATGTTCTTGAAGAGTCTTCGTTATGTTTCGAATAATTCAGGTATTTTCGAAAATTTTTTGCAAAATTGTCAGGAATCATAATCGTTATATTTTATTGCATTCTTCCATCACATAACTTATGAAATTTTCCGTAATTCTTAAAATATTCATAATATCCAAGTTTTGTTAAAAACTTTCGAGAAAGTTTCGGCAACTCATAGTCAAAACAAGAATAAACAAGGAATTTGAAATTACAAGGACCTTTTTTTCATCTCAAATACTCCTCTCCACATAAAAAATATATAACAATCATTCAACTATTACTGCAGAATCATAACGGTGCATGATCTCATGATCTCCATTTTTCACACGGAGCTTCGCTCCCCTTTCATTTTCAATCGTCACCTCTCCCTAACTTCTTCCCCGACGGTGATAAGAATCTCCTCCCGGTTTGTCTTTAAAATCTTCCAGATCACTGCGTTATTTCACTTTTTATCGGTAGACAATTGAATTTCCCCCTCGCGATCTCGGAATTTTTCTCGAGACTCTCGAAGCGCAGTCGAGAGGTGTACTGGGGTTGGGAAAAATTGTTAAGCCTTCGGTTGTTCGATCGAAAGAAGAGTTTGCAGCATGATGGATTCTTGGGAAATTCCTGGAGAGCTTATTCTTCCATTTTTTCCCTCTTTTTCGTACAGTCGAGTACTGTTCGCTTTTTTATTCCGAGTTTCCGTGAAAATGAAGTATCGTTGAAATCATACATATCACGTAGAAAAGTCGTTCATATGTTTGGTTGAGAATTTTTCTTTTTAGACCAAGTTTATCGAGGGGAAAAGGCTTGAGAGTTCGTGTTTTTCTTCTCGCAATCGAATGTGCAGAAGAAAATCATCATTTCATTTCCACCAAATCTATGGGCAAGTGAGCAACTATCCTTCTCTCACTCACGGAGTGGTCGTTCGGTGAGAGATTGATTGATTAATTGATTGATTCATTTATTGCATTTGTGGTACATACCAATCTGCTGTTTCGATTATTATATGATATTTCACTAAAGTACAACCGTCACTATTATATACTTATAATCAAAGCAAATCTTATCACTACATCGCTCCTATGATACTAAATTATATATATAAACTACGTGGAAGATGAATGTGCCTGCCAATACAACTGTAATCATCAGCAGAAATAAACTTATGTGAGAATTCTCTATCTATATCCTAAAATATGGACGTAGCATATTCGAAGCAACTTACTAAAATGGTAATATTACATCAATTTCCAGTAGACATAAGTCACGATACACAATACACCTAAGCATACTTTCAACTACCGAGAAGTTGTTCATTCATCAGATGCCTATGCAATTTTATTCTAAAAGAGCCATACGAGCTTGAACGCACAACCTCATCCGGCAAAGAGTTCCAAAAGTTGGCAGCCGATATTTTAAAGTTTTTTGATGAAAAGCCGTTCTCGCATAAGGGACAACCAACTCATGGGATTCACTGGAGCCGCTACGTGTCGAGCCCGGTACTTTTCTGTCAAAAATCTCGAACAGATATTTTGGCTGTCTTTGTGATAGAAGTTTAAACAAAAGAGCGCCTAGGTTATACTTCCTTCTATAAGATAGTTACAGCCAATCAAGTCTTGTGTTGTACACAGTTCACTTTTGCGGACCTCAAAAATAAAACGGATAGATGCATTGAAAGCTTTATGGACGATGCTTTCATCGGCCTCACTGATGTTCGTTTGAGCTAAGGAATAAAAGTCAACGTGAGGAATTATTAATGATGAGACCAATCGCTTTCGTAGTTCGAAAAACAGGGACGCGTCGCTGTGTTTTAATTGACGAAAAACTTGCCATATTTTCCCTGGCGTCTGAACCGATTGATCCTTCCACTGGAATGAACAATCTATCATTAAGCCCAAGTTGCGCACCGAAGAAACAAGAGGGATTTTGTATTCTCCAATACTAACATGAGAAGGCAAAGCATGTTTGATTTGATTTATTGCACGTGCTGTACCCATTATCATCATCTTGGTTTTTTCACAATTGATCCTCAAGCGATGTGAGGCAGCCTAAGTAAAAACAGACCTGATGTCAGTTTTGGCACAGTCCGTGAGGCCAAAAATGTTCAAAGCCTTGCCGCTCAAATGTGCTTGAAAATCATCTGCGAAAATCTCATACTTGCAATAGACAAGACACGCCGACATTTTGCTTATCAAAACTCAAAGTACTCTGTCTTATATTTACGGTACAGGTTCCGGAGCTGATTTCTATGATTTATTTTCAATAGTATCTCAGATGTTGACCAAGGTTCATTTTTTTTCCCCCGATCTCATAGTCATCAGTGGAGCACAGTCATCTACAGCACATCTAACAGTGTCATTAAAAATTTGTACCATTAGGTTGACTGACAATTCAGAACTGAGATCAATAGAGTCCTTCAACTTGGAAAAATGTTCATTAATGGCATTAAGGTTCTCAACGTTATATAATTGTTTTAGATTACGGAATTGGATGAGTCCACCAGAATTCTCTGTAAATTCAAGTTTCAACGTTAGTTGTATTGAGTCATGTCATGAAAGAAATGGCAAGTCTGATTGAGTGAAGTGAGCTACATTATCAATTGAGTCAACAATACACAAATCAAGCAATGTATGAGAAGTTGAAGTGTGATGAGTAGCTTTATTGTTGAGTATGTGCAATTGCTGCAATTCCAGTGCTGTAATGAGAAAATTAGCATTAAATGATTGGGAAAGCATATCCGTGTTGAAATCTCCAACGATGACAACACGAGAGAAAAGATGAACATTTTCCTGGAATGTATCAAAAAATTCGGATAAGTAACCAACTTTCGGAGGCCTATAGACAACAGCTAACCCGATTACATTAGTTTTTAAATTTAATTTGGCAATAAGAAGTTCAGGTTTTCTAGTAGCAGCCTCACCATTTTCCTTGGATCTGAAAACAACTTTTGCAGGGATGGTTTTATGAACGTATAAACAAGCACCTTCCCCTTGCCGTGACACTAGAACATTTCTGTGAAGAACGTAATTATCTATGCTTACTCTGATATCTGGAATTGTTGGTTTAAGCCAAGTTTCAGTTACTGCTATGACGTGGACCAATGACGAGTCGGTGCGGGCTTTGAGTTCACAAAAATGATCATGTGGAAGCAACGACTGTGCGTTTAGGTGTAGAATATCAATTTGAGAATAACTTCTCTACAATTTGTCTTTGTTAACTTCAACTATATTGCCACCACGCAGTCATATTCATTCCACCCTTCAGTGATCCCGTGGTCCCGTGATCCTAACGGGTACCTGACCGGTTTCCCGCCATCATTTTCTTTGAGAAATACCCTACCTCTCGACATCCAACAGTGCTGGAATGAGTTTTCAGCAGCGTATTTTTTGGCTTCTGCAAATAAAAGTCTTTCTTCTTTTGATGAGCGCTCAGTAACATAGATCTTTTCATTCCCCATTCCTCATTCAGAGAGAGAAAGAAAGAGAGAGAGAGAGAGAGAGATTTTTTATTGCATTTTAGTATACACTTATATGTTAAAAAGCGCTTCACAAAATATTTTTGACATCGTTAGTACAATCAATATCTGTTTGATATAAATGATTCATTGATCTCATATGATTAATTTCGCACTCAGAACTAATTTTTGCTTCCACAATTATTTTACCTGACTCATACAAATACTTATGTTGAAAATATCAAACTTATCATTGATTTTTAATTTTCTTTATCATTTGTTCAACTCATGCGACCCAAGCAGGATACTCGTATCACTACAAATTATTGCATCTTCCATTTCGTTTTCACATTGAATACCCATGTAAATTATTTTTGACAAATCCAAATGACCCAAGAGAGTGAGAGAGAGAGAAATGAAAAATAAAAAAAATTTTAAATTCGATGATTCGGAATTGTTTTTTTTTCTTTTTTTTTATATAATCAAAAACTATTTCAGAGTTCATTAAATTTTATCCTTCCGACACTAAAAATTTTCCATGATCGAAATCATTATGAATTATTGATTTTTTTGGCTTCAAGTTATCACGAAAACAAATTCTTTTCAATAATCTTAATCGTGAGAAACTTCAACTTTCCAAATGATTCGAAATGCTCCAGTTCTTATCTCAAATCAATATTATTCTCCAAAAACGTTCGTAACTTCGAATATTCGTTACAGATTGCTGCCCTCGCCTTAAGCTGCGCAATATTTAATAGACACGTAATTTCTCCGTGGATTAATCACTGTCGAAACATTTTGGAATTATCTTCGAAGCTTTGTACAGTTGCTATTTCGTGAAATGAGCGTCAACGCTAACGATTATGAAAGATCAGCGGATGTAAATCACAATCGAAGAGAAATTAATTATGACAGCGCGGTGGGCTATAACTTATCGTTTCCTGATAGCACATTTTGTGCGGGCGAAATTTAATTAACGTGGGATGAAATTGTATACCGCTGAATGTCACGTGTCAGAGGGATGTAAATGTGGGTTTTGTAATTGTTGTTGGGTTAGTTTCTTGCGGTTGGGAAATTCGCGTTTGTTGGGAATGTTCCAGTCTTCAATTTAACTTGTTTTTCGTTTGGAAGAGATAGTGATAATGAATCTATTATTTGTTTTTCATTATTTGTTTGATGAGAGTCACGATGATCGAGAGGAACCGGTGATTTTTGAACGTGGCTGGTATTTTTAGTGATCTCAGTTACTAATGAAGAAAGCGGTGTATTGATAAACTTGTAAAAAATAGTTTTTTCGTGAGCGGGAGTCTTAGGCCGAGGCGAAGTCAAAGACTAAAATTACAAAAGTTGAAAAATTTTAGATATTTAAGGGTCACACTGCCCAAGTGGGAAAATACGTGGAATTATAAAAGACTAGAGGAATAATTTTGATTCTTGTGATAATTTACGAAGTTAATGAGATTTGTACCTTGAATTTTGTGAATTTAAGAAATAATAGAAAGTTATAACATGTGGGAATTTTATAGATTTTGAGGATTTTGAAAATTTCAGGAACGTTGCAAATTTTGGAGATTTTAATAAATATGGAAATACCGTTAATTTCAGAAAATGTAAAAGTTTCAAAATGTTAAGAATTACCAAAAAGTTCTAGTGTTCCGAAAATCAAAAAACTTTGTGAACTTTGAGAATGTTGAGGATTTCGAAAATTTTAGACACTATTCGGAAAATTTCATACATTGTTTTAATTCCGTAAATTATATGAAATATTTACATTCTCGAAAATGTGGAAATTTACGGAATTCCAGATATTCGCACAATTTTCAATAATTTTTAGAATTCTGGAAATGTGGATAATCAATGAATTCTAAGAATACGTTAATTTAGGAAATGTTGTGTATTTTCAATATCTCGTAAATTTTTAAGAATTTTTTTCTTTTTGTGGATTTCGTAAAGTTTCTGAATTTCGAGAATTTGGAAAAGTTTTTACTTTTCGTAAATTCCACACATTTTGTACTTTTCCCAAGTTTTATAAATTATGTTCATTTCGTCGATTTTGTAAATTTCGAGGAATATAAAAACCTCCTTTATTTCGAAAAATATGAAAATTTTGTAAATCTTGAAATCCCTGAAGAATCTGCGGATGTCGTAAATTTTCAGACATGGAAATTTTGTATATTCCGAAAAATGTGTCAATGTGGTGAATTTGATAACCAAATATTCGGGATACTCGAAAAATGATACAAATTTCAAAAATTAGGAAAAACAAGTAGATTATTTTGTTTGGGTTAGAAAATATAGGGGGCTCGGTATCTAACAGAATTTTAAGCGCAAAATTTTTCTTTTAAACACAAGTGTCTGTTAGACAGAGGGAAGACTTATAATGAAGCGTGACGTCGAACTGAAAAGATAGACTACTTAAGACCCCCGAGCCGGGTACTCGATCGACGTTCAGCTGTATTTCCCACACCAAAGACCCTCCAATAGTACTAGGACCATAAATAACCGTTTATCAACCAGAAGTATAAAAAATCAGTGAAACCAAATCCAGCCCCCAACTCATGTATCCTCATTTTACTGGAACAATCAACATTATCTAGTTCACGATTTCGTTCGACTCAATTGGAAGCATTTACTGCTGTTTGCGACAGTCGTAACAGGCGGCTTTCTGTTCTGCAGGCGTGTATTTATTCGGTGCCCGTACAGTGCGTCTAATAGAAACTGAAACACAAACCGACAAGCTTGCCTTTTACGTATCCCGATTGAGCGATATCTCCGAGCGAGCTCCAGGAATATTTGCTTGCAGCAAACAACACAGTTCATTCGAAACCGCGCTTCATTTTCTTACGCGAGAGTTTCATACCAAGACTCTATAACTCATAACTCACATAAATATCCCTGCGCAGCATTGCTTTTCTTAGGACTTTTTCGGATCTCCAGTCTGGTGGAATCGAAAATTTGGTCCGATTTTGAAAAATGACGTTTGGAATTTAGAACTTGGAGATTACAGACATTGAATCATTTTTGAAGTTGAAAATCATCATGCAAATGGGATGAATATGAAATTAGAATAAACAGATTTAATTTGAATATGTATTTTGAACTTGATGCATGGATATTGATTTTTTTTTACTTTATACTCGGGATGGGAATTTACGCAAGGGTCCTTTTCTCTCTCATGAGAGCAGTCGTTTGGTGAGAGAGAGAGAGAGAGAGAGAGAGAGAGAGAGAGAGAGAGAGGGAGCAATAGTATCGCATACTCCTGGGAAGTCTTCACACATTTCGAGACTCTATGAGATTCTTATGATGTTTTCAATGATTTGTATGGGATTTCAGAAGATTAATGTGGGATTTCCATATTTTTGTCAAATTTTGAAGTTGTATATTAATATTTTGGAAGGTTTCGAATTCCGAAGTTCAAAATTATGAAATTTTTCGTCTGAAAGTTTTGAACTATCTAAAAAAAATTTGAGATATTCCAAGACTTACATGCCTTAAAACTTTGGAATTCTTGAATAATTGTCATATTTTAGGTTTGGTAAATTTTGTAAATTTTCAGACATATTTCCGGAAATTTTGTGAATTTCGAGAAATGTGCAAATTTAGTGAATTGAGTTAATTTTAATCATTCTAAGAAATTAAGAAATTGTATAAATTCCAATGATTCGGAAAAACTTGTAAATTATCATTTTTGCATCACGAAATTCAAGATATTTGAACAATTTCGCAAATTTTAGAAGCTCGCACATTTGGAAATGTTAAGAATTTCGAATTATCTGTCCATTCTATGAATTCTGTGAATTTTGATAAGTACGGAAATTCTGTGAATTCCAGAAAATTCCATAAATTTCATATAATTCATAACAAACGTATGAAAATTTCATGAACTTTAAAGAGTGTGGAAATTTGTGAAATTCTGAGCATTCTGGAAATAGAGAGAAATCTACCAATTTCGATAACTCAAAAATAACTCGTTAATTATCGTGTTCGAATTCGGAAATTATAAAAATTCAATCAATTTTGTAAATTTTGGCAGTTGGTGAATCTCTCTAAAAATGTTGAGAATTTTGACAATTCTGTAATGTCGTGCATTTCGTAATTTTTGAGAAATATAAAAGTTCGGTAAATTCCAAGAAATATTTGAATTCCGTAAATTTTATAAGATGTAAAAATTTTCGTCTTTTCTGACATTCGTATGCAAATTTCATAAATTTCGAGAAACGTGGAAATTTGATAAATTTCGAGGAAAATATTGAAAATTTCGTCAAAAAGTATAAAAAATTCGTGAATTTCGTAAATTTTTCGGACATAAAAATTCATTTTCCTACCTATGGAAATTTTATAAACTCCGAAAAACGTGTACATTTTGTAAATTTAGTGAATTTTGAGCATTCTGGAAATTCAGAGGATTATTGGAAATCCCGTAAATCAGAAAAATCAGCAGATTTATTATTATCAGGTGATTCCGAAAAATTCAGACATTAAAAAATTTCCAAAGATTAGGAAATTCAAGTTCATTCAAATCTGCGTGGAATTTGAAATTTTGAAATTATCTGAAAATCGAAAATCGTTAAATGTAAAAATTCCGTAGTCCCCAAGTGTTTAAGAAAATCATAAAATTTCTCAAAAATTTCAAAGTCCAAAAGTTGTCAAGTTCCAGTATCGTCAGCTTCAAGAATTCTGAAAATTTTGAAGTTTCGAAGAATTTGACTGTTTCTAAACTCACAATTTGAAATTACACAAATTTCGTAATCCAAAATTTCAAAAGTACCAGAATCCTAAAATTTCAAAGTTTCATAAAAATTCATGTTCCATCGAAAATATCTTACGTATAAGCAATCTTATTAGTAATGAATAAGTAAAACTCGAGGTATTCATCAATAAATAATTTGACCCAAAACTAGACAAATTCAATCTTCAAAACCTCTAGATAAGCAACTACGCAACTGTCCTTTTCTCTCTCACTGGAGCCGTCGTTTGGTGAGAAAGAGAGAGGAATAATATCGCCCTAATATAACCTGAAAATTCAATTTTTCACACGTGAATCCAGTCTTCCAAAGTCTCGAGACAGTCCCAAATCCAAATTCAGAAAAATCGATCCCAGGTTCCCACTTTTCTATTCCACTCATCAGAAACAATGTAAGCACGACAGCAAATTAAGGAAAACAGCATAGCAAATCTGGCAGGAAACACAACGGTTGAGCCATCGATATTCTGGAACAGCGACGTCAATTTGATTCCTCCCCGCGAATCCACCCTCCCCCACATGCACCCCACAGATAATCAACTATTCGCTAGCTTTAACGCATAGAACTCGGCATATATTAATTATTACAGCGCTTCCGAACGATGCGTGCGCATAAATTACAACTCCGCGTGACGTCTCAGCGGCGGGTATTATGTTGAACTCGCTTATCTGCCACAACAAGAGAGCGATAGCGCCTGCATCGAAACACTGAACTGTCGCCAGGATTTACAGAAATATAGGGGGGCTAAGGATACCTATTTAATGGATATGAGAATTATTTTGGTGTCATTGTTTATGGATTGGTAGCTGGACGAAGATATTGGGTGAATCGGATTGGGGGGAGCTCTGGATACTTCGAAAACGTTAATGTTTGGAGAAATAACTAGTCTTCGGACGTAAAGATTATGAAAAATGTTAAAACTACAGGAATTTAAACCATACAGAATTTTGGGAATTTCGAAATTTTTGAAGCTTCAAGGATATATAGGTCCAAAACTTTTTCGAAGTTTGAAATTTTCGTGATCTAAGATTTTTGAATATCATAATTCAGAATCAAAAGTTGGGAATCCTGAAATTTTGAACAGTAATAAAATTCGCGAAATTTTGAAAAGTTTATAATTTTCCAATCCCCAGAAATTTGAACCGTATAGAGTTTTAGAAATTTGGAAATTTTCGTAGCTCCGAGGCTATATATCTTAAAATTTCTAACTTATGTTTAAGTTAAAATTTTTCGAAAATATGAAACCATCGGAATCTACAATTTTCAGAAGTTAAAACTAGGAATCGAAAATTGAGATTCCTCAAACTTCGAAAAGTTACGAAATTCGCGAAGTTTCCGGAACCTCATAATTTTCTAATCTCCAGAAATGTGAACCGTATAAAATTTTAGGAATTTTGGATTTTCAAGCTCCTGGGATATACATAGGGCGTTCCACGCCAGATCGGCCGGTACTCACGGGTCATATCTCAGATTTGCTTCAAATTTGGAGGGTAGCTAGAGGGGTCAAAATAATACAGAAACCCATAATGTCAGATTTTCTGGTACATTTTTGTCGATGCTACAGGATTGATAAGAAAAGTGACCGAATGTTTTACTTTTCAAATATTACTGAAGTTAAGCGAGTAAATGCCTTTGTAAAAAAATATTCGAAATCCTTAAAATTCTCTGAATTTTCTAGATTTTCATTATTTTTGACATTTCTGGACTTCCGAAAATCTTACAGTTTCTTAACATTTTAATGCTTCGATTTTTCAGTGATCTCCAATTCTCCACAAAATT
>JAPYZK010009822.1:0-13672 GCA_030522785.1 Platygaster equestris | reverse complement strand
TTTTTGGATCATTTTGCTAATGTATATACCATTTTTCATCAGTTTATGAGGCTCTAGCTCAAATTTCGTTTCGAAAGAAATTAAAAAATTTTTTGGAGGTAGCGGGATTTTAACTTGCGACCTTTACATCAGAAATCCGATAGTCAACTTTCTTGTCCATCAAATCTATGTCAATTTGGATGCTTATTTTCAATTCGAGTTGAAGAATTTTCAAATCCTATAGAATCATATGTTTTTACATTTTATAATTGCTAAAAAACGTTACGAACATGATTTTCTATTCCCTTGTGTAATAAAAACATATCAAATATTACTATAAGAGATATTCCTTATATCAGGAAAGTTTTTTTTTATACAAGTATGAAAATTTCAATAAAAATCGCGAAGTCTTTATAAAAATGAAGGTTTTATGAGAAAATTTAGAGGCTTTCAATTGTTTTTGTAAAAAAACAGATGAATTGTATGAAAATTTTGACAGATTTCATAAAAAGAATTTTTTCTGAAGTTTTTATAAAACCACTTTATAAAAATCGAAAATTTTATAAAACTTTCATATAATAATTTTTTTATATTTATTTTATTAGATTTTATAAAAATGTTGCCTGTTTTTATAAAAACTACTATCACTAGGGTGCCATATATCCGAAGAAGCGCATAGAAATAACAGCCGTATCCAAACGTTACCGAAGTTATAAACATTTACGCTTCTGGCGGCGGCGTTATCAAAGCAAATGCGAAAAGACGTTTTCATTATCGCGATCGCTGCCTTATTACCTTGCTCGACTTCCGCGTTGATGTGTATGGTCCTCAGTCGCAGTTCTTCGTTCTCGTATATCATGCCCCGCGAAGATTTTCGATCTAATTTTCGGTTCGGCTTTATGCTGACGTCTCGCCTTCTGGTGCGCAGCATCCCGGATCCTGCCATGCTCACGCCTGTTCCCGCGATCATTTTCAAATGTTACACTCCGAGTTACGAGATAACACTCATCAGAGGTTGAAAGGGATCCACTTGGCTCTTGATTTCTCATGCGGTCTTTTTCGGTTACGGCTGATCTGTCGTCATAATCGGGGCAAAATTTAAATGCGTGGGTATGGGAAAAAGGGCTATGTGCCATTTTTAGTGAAAATCATTTTTTCGTGTTGAAGCCCCTCACATTGTCCACTCTGCCTGTTTTTTAGGATTTCAAAAAAGTTTAAAGCTAAAATTGGATGATTTTAAAAACTAACGTAAAATTTTGTTACATTCGGAAAATCAAGATTTTAAATCGGTGAAGAAATCGAAAAGGTTGAAACTAAGACATTTCACATCCCACTCGATACCTATCGCAAATAAATAAGGAGGTGAATTTTTTTTCTTCCCCTTTGTAGATTGATTAACGAGACCTTGAGAAGCAATATTTTTCTGAACGTTTATCACGTACCCGAAAAAAAGAGGAGGTTGAAAATAGAAAAACGTGATTGAAAACGAAGCGGAGGAGATTCAATCGAATTTTTGACATCTTTTACGAAGAATGTCAATGTTAAAGCGATATTTATAAATTTCAGGGGTGGCATAATTTATGAGTCATGGACGAATTCGGTAACGTGCAAATTTATGATCAACTTTTCGACGCGTTTCTGGTTTTACGGAACAATAGACAAAACGTTCGCGGGGTAATAAACTATTGCGCAACAATGTGGAATTCACAGTTGAAGTATTTGTTGTTTTAAGCCCGATACTCCAGGATAAAAATGTTTTTGGGGAGGAAAGGCATAAAGTGGGCGTTGGTGGTCTGTTTCGCATTAAATTCTTCGACTATAAAAATGACTGTTTATAAGTCGGTTGTGTCATTAATTGATTAGGATGGATTTAGTGGGGTGTTCGTACTTTTTAGCGATTTTATTGATTGTCAACATCTTTTTCTTCAAATCCGATTTTTCTTGCGTTATTGATGACGAATGTTTTAGCATTAGGCAGATGTATGTCAAAATTTGTCGAGTTTTTATCGAAGTTTTTTGGAAATTTTGCAAAAAAAAAATTTGCACTAAACTTTTATATGTTCTCGCAGATTTTCCGAAGGCTGAATTTTTTTCGAAATAAGTTTATCGTTTTTGTTGATTTTTGAAATGTTGTAAATGACTAGGTTTTTTGAGATATTACATTTGCAGTTTTCAAGTTGAGTACTTTCTTTTTTGCAATCACTTTTTTATGAATTTTAATCTAGTGGGGATATTCTACTTGTTTATTCTGATTAAAATTACTAGGCTGATGACTTTATTTTTCAATTATCGCGATTTTAGAGATTTATTTTATGAATATTTATAGAAACCTTCGTCAATGTATCGGAATCTTTGGTATTCGTCATTTTTTAAGATTTCTAAAATCTTCTGGATATTTCAAAAAACAATTCAAAATTTGTTCAACAATTTCATAAATTCTTGTGAACCTGAATGAAACCATAAAAGTAGGGACAGGAAACTTTCAAAAATGCTTCAAGTATTCTGAAATACTTGAGAATTTCGGAGATATGATGAATATTTCGTTCGAATTTATGCAAATTTTATCAAAAAACATCGGAAACGCTTGGAATTTTTAAAAATCGGTTTGGAATTGTGGAAAATCAGAAAAATCTATTAAATATCTCAAAACTAAAGTATTTCCGGAATTTTCCTAAGACATCTAGGAATTTTAGAAAAGTGAAGCATTTTGAATAATTATTCAAGATTCTCTGAAATTTTCCGCAAATCGACGGAATAGATCAAACAATATTTGGCGATTTTCGAAAATTTTCCGAAAAAACATAGGGTTCTGTTTTATTATTTCTAGTATATAGAAATCTTTAGAATCCTCAAAAATACATACGAATTATCAAAAATTCTTCAGAATATCCGAGAATATCCAAAATTTCTCGAAATCCTTGAAACCGCCTGGAAATTAAAGATAGAATCAATATTGACTTATTTAACATTTGAAAAAGAAACAATTGGGAGATGGATGTATGCAAATTTCAAACATTCGAAAGAGTAGTCTACGATCGAAAAATACGAAAATATTAGAATTTATAAAATTTATTGAAAAAATACATACACTGAAAGATGTTAAATTAGACAATCGAAATTTTCGGTTTTCAACGCCTTTCTCTCATACGACTGTTTAAAATTTGAAAATATATGAATTCAAGTTACGAAAATTCAAAATAAGAAAACTTCAAAAGTATGAAATTACAAATGAAAACAATTTTTACGTCTTCGAATTCAACATTCGAAAAGTGCAAACATCTAAAGAGTCACCAATTCGAATTCGAAATATACTACAGACTCAAACAATTCCAAAGCTGAGTTTCGACCGTCTACAAATCGAAATTTGTCGAATTTTAAATTCAAATTTCAAAATCCAGTGTCCAAAAATTTCGGATCACCAAAAAATTTCGTATTTCAACCTCCTTCAAATAAAAAGCCGATTCTCGAAGGTCTCATTTCTGCACTGGTAATTAATCCCATTAAAAAGAGGTCAATTAACAAAAATAGATACAAGACCCTCCCTCCCAACTTCACCCTCAAAAAACCAAAAACCTCCCTCACCCCCTCAAAAAACCTCAAAAACCAAATCCTACCGAAAACTAAACCCGGAAACCGGGTCAGCGTATTTCGAATGACACGTTCCCGAAACATCGTCGCCCCGCGAGCACCGTTTCAAAAATAATAAATTCCACTCTTCATTTTCCGTGACCCTCATCTCCGTCGGAAAAAACCATAAAAAAGCACCGGTTTCATCTCCGTGCACTTTCCGCAACAGCTGCGCGAACCCTTTTCTTTCTTTTTTCTCTTCTCTCACATTTTCGCACCCGAAGAAACGAAAAAAAAGGGGAAAAAAGTGTGTTTCACGTTCGATTTCTGTCACTCGGCATTATCGGGAGGTTGAAAACCGTCGTTTCGTCGGGTGTACCGATTTGGCGCACACGGTTAGAGATGGTCGGCTTAACTGCGTTCGAAAGACCACTCACAACTCTGGGGCTCTTTCCATTTCTTTCTCGCGTGCTCGCCGTCTCCCTCATTTCGTGATTTTATATTCCTGCTTCGCTTCGTCCAGACGTCGGCCAACTCTGGCCCTCTTGCTCGCTCCTTTCTACCCAAAGATGCTATCTAACCGATATCTAAATTTACCACCCGGAGAAAACCGCGCTGTCCGAGGCGAAACGCCCACGCGATCGCGGGGTGATCGACATTCGAAGGGTGGAAAATCGGAAATTTGTTTTTCATGTCTATTTATAAAAACTAGCGGCGTCGTTATTTGAAAAAAATGTATGTTTTCGATTTTAAACGGAAATGAAGTTCAACAATAGTATATTGTGCGACTAGTGGGAGAAAGAGGAGATTCCTTGAGCGTGGAGATTGCCTCACGAGCGTAGCAAGTGTGGCAACACGTGAGTAGTAATCAGGTAATCAGTTAATCCATTATCTCGTCCACTCTCAGCAGGGTCACGAAATTACATATTTCTCGCGGGCGTTGACTAAATCAATTTGTAGTCACTAAAAATACGATTTCTTCGTTTTATCTAACATTGATCTAAAATTCCTTTAAAAAGCCTGAAAATTGGATGACGAATTTATGGGAATTCTCGAAAAATGGGAAAAAATGAATATAGTCGTAGATTTTTTAAAAATTGACTCGATATTCTCAGAAATGATAACAATCGCTGTTATTATCATTTACGGAAATATAATGGAAAACTGGGCCAGGGTTGGTGGAGGGTAATGAAGATGCGAAATTGCGGAAGCGCGTGTTTGAATCGCGTTTGAGGCTGGAGGTTTGGTGCGGGCGCGTCATGCATCGAAAGCTCAATGTTTATCACTGAGTCACTACTATTTCGGATTGATTGGGCGGAAATTGGGGTTTATGGGTTTTCAATTCTTTTGCTCTTCCGGTGTATTTGGAGTGAGTTTTAAGAATTTGGAAAAACATATCGTAACAATGGAGGGTGGACATTCGAGAGGTGATGGTCAGTCTCCATTTTTTATGAAATTTGTCAACACATGCATGGTTTGGTGAGATTTTTATTGTTTTTTGTTGCGTATTGTTGGTATCTTCGAGTCTGTAGTACATTCTACTTCCTCGTATACGTAAAACGATTGAATTTTTTTTGTCGATTTTTTTTTATTTACCACGTGTCAGTTCGAAAATATGTCTTCTCCGCTTTCAGTTTCGGCCAATGATATGTGGTCAATGAACGTTCAATTTTGACGGGCGACACGCGACAAGACTGATCCGGCTTTATTTATAGACCCTGGAATCCATCTCGTTTTTGCTTGGAAACTTGTAATCATTTACGTAAGTTACAATTGTCGCGTCTCTTGTAACTCTGAATCTTATAAGAATTTCCGAACACCTTATAAAATTTCACAAATTCCTCATAAAGTTCATTTCGTGTATACTTCAATGATTCACTTGAATACTTGCAAAATAGGAAAAAATAATTTGCGAATGTAGCTCTTTCCAAACTTCTAAATTCACTAAAATGTAGCTATATTTCGTGAATTACGAACGAATTTCGTAAATTTGTCGACAGTTCACAATATTACAGTGCTTTCCGAAATTTTCGACGTGTTTTTGCCAAATTTGTGGTTTTTTTCAAAATTTGAGATGATATTTTCGATACTTTCAAATTCCAAAACAGTTTTGGACATTCGTAAAAATTATCGTCGTAATTTATTCGAATGATCACTGTGCCACTAAATTTGAATTCGAAATTTCGAACACGACGAAACAAAAGAAAATTGATAGTATATGACCCTTTTAGTTATTTGACCGAAGGATTTTGCGAAGTTAGCTCTTGTTTGTTAATAAAAAATTATTCAAGATTAAAAAATATCTCGGCCGTAACTTTCACATTTTTCTTGCGATTTTAACGAATAAAAAGTGTTTTTAGATGTTATTGTGAAAATTTAAAATCAGAATTTTAGACAGACCGAATTTCTGAAATTTTTTAGCTCATTTCGGGAGAATACTGCTCATCTTGCACTGTTTTATCAAAAATGAAAAGGCATGAAAAAAACCGCTACCTAACAGTCACGGATGTGACGATTTTATTCAACACTGTTTCATCGAAAAAACACTCGCGCAATAACAAAAAAGTCGAAAATCGAGAATAAAAAGGCATAAAAACAACCGTCACAAAACCGTCACAGAAGTGAATATTTTCATTTTTCTGAAAATGTTCAGCTAATTTTCGGGAGAATATTGTTTATTTAAAACTATTTTATCCAAAAAACACTCGCGCGATAAGAATAAGTCGAAAATCGAGAATAAAAAGGTACGAAGAAAACCGTCACAGATGTGACGATTTTCATTTTTGAAATTTTTTGGCCCATTTTCGAAATAACTTTGTTCATTTAACACTGTTTTATTCAAAAAACACTCGTGCGATAAGAAAAAAGTCGGAAATCGAGAAAAAAAGGCATGAAAAAAACCATCACAAAAACATCACAGATGTGACGATTTTCATTTCTGGAATTTTTCGGCCAATTTTCGAAAGAATATCGTTTATTCAACACTGTTTCATCGAAAAAACACTCGCGCAATAACAAAAAAGTCGAAAATCGAGAATAAAAAGGCATAAAAACTTATTCAACACTGTTTCATCGAAAAAACACTCGCGCAATAACAAAAAAGTCGAAAATCGAGAATAAAAAGGCATAAAAACAACCGTCACAAAACCGTCATAGATGTGACGATTTTCATTTATGAAATTTTTCGGCTAATTTTCGGAAGAATATGTTTATTTAACACTGGTTCATCCAAAAAATACTCGCGCGATGAGAAAAAAGTCGAAAATCGAGAGTAAAAAAACATAAAAACAACCGTCACAAAACCGTCATAGATGTGACGATTTTCATTTCTGAAATTTTCCGGCTACTTTTCAGAAGAATATTGATGATTAACACTGTTTCATCCAAAAAATACTCGCGCGATGAGAAAAAAGTTGAAAATCGAGAATAAAAAGGCATGAAAAAAACCGTCACAGATGTGACGATTTTCATTTGTGAAATTTTTTGGCCCATTTTCGGAAGAATATCGATTATTAAACACTGTTTCATCAAAAAAATACTCGCGCGATAAGAAAAAATTCAAAAATCAAGGAGTCTATATTCCTCTACAGCTGCCTTTGAACTGCTAATGCGTTACTAATCCGATAACATTCAAAAGTGAGACCCCGTCATGAGATTTATAGCTCACATATTTTTTTCGAAAGCTGAAATGCAAAAAGTTATAATTTTACAGTTGAACAAGTTTCAAAAATGGATTTTTTAGCCTCAATAACACATGAAAACACTTTTCATTCTTGAAAATCGTACGAAAAATGTGGAAGTTACGGCCAAGACATTTTTGAAACTTCAATAATTTTTTATGAACAAACAAAAGCTAAATTTAAAAAGCCTTCGGTGGAATTACTCGTGGGGTCCTAGAGTATCAATTTTTTCTATCCCGTTCAAAATTCCGAACTTAAATTTTGTCGCACAGTGTTATCATTAAGTTTCAAAAGCTGAAAACTGGATTACACGATCGCTCGAAATTTAAAACAAGCATTAAAAATATCATCTAATCAATTTCGGTAAATTTCTAGAGAATTCCGCAATTTGTTATTCCTTAATTGTTCAAAAGCTACAAAATATTCCAAGTTTTAAAGGGATCCGCAATAACAACTATTCAAGTATTCTGTTTACACTCTTCGCTTACAATTTATTAATTCATTTGCAATACATTAATTAAGTCTGTTTGTTTAATCAAAAGGCTCCCTATTGTAAGCCCCCATTCACGCTATAGACAACCAATAACTCTAAACTCGTCACTCTGTCACATCTCACCTTTATCTCACTCTTTTTCGCCTTAAACGTTACATCAACCTTTATTTATTCTCCCCCAGCTATTTCCGGCGAACGCTCCAATGACTGCAAGAATCTCGAATCATCTCTAGTCAACGAAAATCCCGATCATCGCTCACGATCGGAACCGATTTCCCAGCCATTCACAACGTATCGCAGTTACAATGCATGCGTAGTACATACCTTAAGATTGAAGTTTCAAATCAAAATCCGTATAAAAAGCGTCAGTATTTCATTTGTTCTAACAAGTAATCACCCTATTTTAAATAATAACTGGTTCTTACAAAATTATTTCTCGCCCGGTTATTCGCCTAAACGCTAAGTTCGCTATTGGCGGAGTCATCACACAACCGGTTTTTGTGACGACGTTCAAAAAAACAAAAAACGAAAAACGAAAACATTTCATCTTAATATCCCAAATACTGCACAGTTCGAAATATCGCTATCTTCGCACCCTCTTTTATACACTTATATTCCGGGATAAAAATGCGATACGCTCAAATCCCGAAATAAAAGTCCGCAAGCGGGATCACTTGCTCGGAGACAAATTCGAGTCGCGGCATTTATTTTACAAGCGTACAAGTGAGGGAAACGAGGAAAAAAGGACCAAACGAAAAACAAATCACCCTGATTATTCTCAAGTGCGCCGAGCATCTTCCCTTCTCTCGTGCAAATATTCCACTACATATTACATACTTTTTTTTCTTCCTTATCTTTGCTAGAATCGTTATTAAAATCGTCGTCGCCGAGTTCAATTTACATCGATCGTTACATACAAAACAAGACATCGGCATTATTTCGAAAACACGCGATTCCCGTACACGAGCGAAAAATTTCGAATCACCCGAGGAAACGTCCTTCCGCCGATGCGATTTCGTTAACGAACGCCAATATCTACACAGTTAATCCTAGTACACGCATATTTATGTCTTAGCTAGGGAGAACGTTTGTAATGCCACTTTTCAAGACGTCCGAAAAAACGTCATTTTTTCGAGTGTCGTGGAAGCTCAAAAACGCAAAATTTTGTGCCCAACGCAAAGTCTTTACCGCGTTCGACAAATGACAACGAAGCCCTGAAATAATTCGTGCACGAAACGGAAAAGGAACACGAAAGAACAGAAGACACGCACGTAAAGGCGAAGAAACTCGGAATGGCATCAAAATTGTCCCTAAAGCGCCTACCCTCCGCACCGTATTCTACAGCGTAATAACTTAACCCCTCCTATACATCTTTTTTTTACATATAAATTCATTTAAATATCCATACATATATTTCTCTTTTCCTCTCTCTCTCTCTCCCCATTTTCCTTCGTTCGCTCCCCCTGCGTTACAATTTCGTCGCTCGTTTTGTCGCCGGTTGTTCTAAACCTATATAATACAAATCGCCGCGTTCGCCTTTAGGCAATAATGCGCACATTCTGTACAAGTACGCGAGTGATCCTGGGAGTCGTTGCGTCGAAACGTCGGGATCGACGGAGGTATGACGAAGAAGAAAACAAAAGACGAGGAGAAAAACGGGTCGCTCGGAGAAATGACTAATTAAGCACGGAAATAAGAGTATTTCGAACGTGGACTGATCTCTGCGCTCAGTAGTAGAAGCGGGAGAAGTTGTTGCAGCCGCCGCTGCGCACGCGAACCGTGCCTCAGCTGAAGGGCACCGTGCCCGTGATCTCGGTCCAACGCGCGTCGAAAAAGTTGCGCATGCCGTGGCCGGCCTTGCCCACCGGGCTGTCGTCCTCGTTAAAGACCTCGCAATTCGTGAACATGAGCCTCACGTCAGCGCAGAACTCCTCGCGCGATTTGTATCTGGAAAGAACAAGTTTTTTTGAAGTTATGATTCTTATGGCGCATTGCGCATGTTTTTTGTTGTTTTTCAACATTTCCAGTTATTCTCCCAAGGATGGTGGTGGGGGGTGGCGAGTAATTCGTAAAGGCGCGTTTCGATTAAAAGGCGCGTTTGAAATCAAAAAGTTTGGAATGTATGAATTTCGAAAAAAAATTCAGAATTTACAATTTTCTTTTTCGTGGTTTTCGTTTAATTTTCGAATTAATTTCTTTCTGTTTCAAATTATACATTAATATTTTATGATTGCAAAAATAATCGGATTTTCTAAAATTTTAAGAAACTTGAAAATTTTGAGATGTAACAAGTTTTTAAATTATCGAAAATTTTGAATCTTTTTCTAATTTTTGGAAATTTGAGAATTTCTAAAATTTCGTAACTTCAAAAATTCCGAACGTCGTTCCATTTTCCATTTGAAATTCTAAGAATTTTGAAAATTTGAATCATTTTAAGATTGCACAATAAGAAGTCTCAAAATTCTAGTAATTCTCAACATTTTTTAAAATTCGTAAATTTTGAAGATTTTGAAATTTTTGATTACATATTTTTCAATTTCAAAAATTTTCGAAAATCCTAAAAATTTTGTCAATTTTGAAAAACTCCGAAATTTCGGGAATCCCAAAAATGTTCAGTAAGTGCTTTCTAGTATCCTTTCATTCTCCTTATTTTAAGACACTTGTGAAATCTGCATCCAATGTTCACGATTCTCGAAAAAAATTGCTACGTCATTGAGTATCTCCGAAACTTACACACAATCCTGCAGTTTTTTCTTGATCGTGCTTAGGTCCATGGGCGTCTTAATAATTTTCTTATAAGTCGGGAACTGTTTGGTGTTGACGGGCAAAAGAAAAGGCCAGGCTTCGTCCTGTTGCTCCAGCTGTTCCAGGATGAGTTTGCAGGGCGCCAATTCCCGCTGCTGCTTTTTCGTAAGCGTTTTATTGTTCGATTCTTTCCTCGGCGAAGCTGTAGGCGTCGGAGGTTCCGAGGAGCTCACGTCCTCGACGTGAGTGTTCGATGCTGTAGAAGGCGTAGGACTATTCCAAGAAAAAAAAAGCCGTCAAAAGCATAAACTATAGTATATTTCTAAACGAGTGCAGAAGAAGCTTTTTTACGAATGTGAAGTTTGCAAGACGAGCCGGAGGCGAGCTTTGCAACTACATTCGTCAAAGCCCTTCTGCTCAAGCTGAGGTCTATATTTTTTCCAACAACGTGGAGAAAATGCGATTTTTTACGTTTTGAGCCGTGGAGAAAATCGCATATTCTCCACAACGTTGGGAAAAGTATGTTTGTGGGGTTGGGAATTGAAAAAATTAAAAAAATCATTACCTAGCTGGCGGATGCTCGGAACTTTCACTATCTCGCGTGCCTGCGGATTTGGTGTGACTCCTACGGCTGCTGTTCCTCTTCTTTGGTTGCTTACTGTGGCAATTGGAACAGTACCATTTTCCTCTTGGCATCTAAACAGAATTTCATTGTCCGGTAAAGAATTTCCATTGAGACTGCGAACGGATTTTTTTATTCAACAGACCCGAAAAATTTGTTCGTTTTTGGAACATGTTTTCTCAATGCCGAACTTTGAGAGAATTTGGGAAATGTAAAAATGTACAGTTTCTGAATGTATAAATTTAACTTTATACAATATAAATTTAGATATATGGAAAAAATAAAATACTAAAATATAATATAATAAAATATGAATATAATATGATATAAAAATTTTATATAATATATATTATAATATAAATATAATATATAATATAATATAATATAAATATAAAAATAATATAATACTATAATTTCAATTTTAGTATGGAAAATTTATATTTATAAAAAAAAAAAAAATTGAACATAAATTGACTTTTCCAAAGTAGAATACATTCACGTACATAATGGCTCGGACAATTAAATTATTGTGGTCGTCGTAATTTTGGACGTAATTTTTTTTTACAATTACCTTTGGCATCACAGGATTATGACAGTCAGTATGGTAGGCCCTGGGGCACAATTCGCACAGAACCAAGTTTTTGCCGGTACGTTTGCCACAAACCAAACAATTTCGTTCACCTGTTGCTTTGTTCATGCACTCGTGGCAGTACCTGAACCACAGAAACGAGATTTAATTATTAAAACAGAACTTTCGTAAACTTGAATCACTCAATTTAAATCTGAGTCTATTTAGACTTTTTTTCTAATAAATTATACTTTTTCGAAAAAAATGTAATACTCACCAATCACCATCGGGAATGTTATCCATTTTTGGACGGAAGCAATAAGTATGATAGCCGCGATCACAGCCGTCACAAAGCAATAATTTGTCTTCATTATCACCACTGTGACAAAATTGGCAGTTCTGGAAATGAAAACAATATCGTATAAAGGAAAGTTCAGAACTTAATTTCTACCATGAATGAATATGATAATATTTTCACTGTGTAAAAAGCCGTTACTTAAGTAGTTTTTTCGAATTTCGAAATCTGATTTTAAACAGAAAAACTTCGTGTCCACATGTACGTAATTTGATATATTCTGCGAGAATTCATTTTCATGGTGGAAAAACAGCGTTATAAATTGAAGCGTATTTTCATGCAGCATGCAAAAATCCACATTTTTATCTCCACAAAATCAAAACTTTTCGATATCCTGATAATATAATTAAGTTGCATACATTAAAAACAACACAAATAATATCCAATTTTACAAACAAAAACTATTCAAATTCTACATTATTACTTAAAATAATTAATCACAAGTTCCGGAACAAAATAAAAACAAACAACAACCAAACAAACAAAAAACAAACTTCAAACAAAAAGCCGAGACAAACCTAGTGATTATAGTTTTTATACAAATTTTATAAAATTCACACATTTTTCATAAAATCGACCTTATAAATTTCTTATCATTCAATAAAAATTTTTCAAACTTCACCGAAATATCACATTTTATAAAATGTTTGATAAAATCGATCTCATAAATTTATCACAAATGAAACAAAAACTTGTATAAGCATTAAATGAAAACTATAATAACTAGGAACAAAAACCAATGTAAGAAACAAAATCGAACAAAACAAGACAAACACAACAGAAAAATCAAAAACCGGCACACGAATACCCACAGAGATTTCGAGTGTAAGTAAAAGCCGGTAAGTAGGTTTTTTTAGTTTCTTTGTTCGCGTAGCTGTAGATTGACTCACAGCCTTCATGATGCTCTTGTCCCAAGCGATGCTGGCTTCGAGCATATAGAGGGCCATGGCGAGTTGGGCCGAGGTGTGGGCCCGCGACGTTGCCTCGCGCCAATTGTTCAGTCCGCGGGGCGTCGTCTCTTCCGGCGGCGACGGCGCCGAGTTTCCCTGGTCCGGCGAGCTCGAATTCGCGTTCGCAGCCGCGGCCGCGGCCGCGGCTTGCTCCGCTTTCAAGGCAGCCAAGTTCGTATCACCCGTACTGCAAAAAAAATCCCACACTGTCAACTTCACACTCCTTCATAAATCATATTTCCTGGGATTTTCAAACAAATTCCACTCTTTTGCGTGTAGAAAGTTTTTTTACAGGCTAAAAATCGTCATTTTTTCCGAATTAATATATATAAAAATAGTCGAAAAATTGACCACAGAAAACAATTTTTTCATTATTCTCGAAAAAGGAGCAGTTTTATTAACTTGTGTAAAAAGAACCGTTTTTTTTTCACTCGTAGAAAATAAATAGTATATTGTGCGACTAGTGGGAGAAAGAGGAGATTGCCTCACGAGCGTAGCGAGTATAGCAACACGCAATTGGAATCTCCTCTTTCGACCAATGGTCGCACACAATACTTCATTCAACAACCGCGAGAAATATGTGATTTCATGGCCCTGCTGAGAGGGGGGGGGGAGGAATAATGGGTTACCTGATTGATTGACGCAACAATCGCCCTTAGAGCTTTGCTACGTACTTTAGGGAGTTAAAAACTAATTATCCCTTCCGTTGCTTT
>JAPYZK010009817.1:0-13016 GCA_030522785.1 Platygaster equestris | reverse complement strand
ATATGTCGAGTCACTCGTCCGCCATCTTGTTTCCATTATCGCTGGAAACAAGATGGCGTTAACGTTCAAAATATAACTCTGTTTTGTTCACAAATCGCTGTATTGCTGTTTGAAAACAATGTAAAAATGACAAGTCAACAATTTGAGAACAACATTCAAGTGATTTATGAGTCGCAGTATCTCCGACATTTGCGTACACGTTCCCTTCACCAACCTGTGGGAGAAGTACTCACTTCTCCCACGGGTTGGATTTATTTCTCCCGTGGGTTGGTATTTCTCCCACGCTGTACATCAACAATTAGGTAATTCATTATTTCTTCCACTCTCAGCAGGGCCCCAAAATTACATATTCCTAGCAGGCGTTGAATAAAGAAAATAACTCGTTGCCACATTATTTACAAATTGACGAAAAACTAATTCTCAACGAATTACCAATGAAAGGATTGTCGTGCATGAAATCGTAAAGTTTCTCCGATCCCACGCAAAACGACCCAACGATTCTTCCGCGGTGTTTTTTCTTCTGGCTGTTCGTTACACAGCCAGCATTGACAAGATCAACAACACCGTCACTGAACATTTCGCTGTGAACGCCAAGATCTTTGTGGCCTTTCAACGAAGCGAGAACAGCGTCGGGAATGCTTCCTATTCCCAACTGCAAAGTTGCCCCATTGTCTACAAGATTTTCGGCGATGTTTTTCCCAATTTTCTTTTCTTCAGGGCTCGGTTCCTTGACGCCGTGGTTGGGCAATTGAGTATTGTGATGGACGCAAAAATCGAAATGGCTTTGATGGATCAAAGCGTCCCCGAAAGTTCTTGGCATGTGTTTGTTTACTTGAGCTGAAAATAGAATAATAAGTTTGACATCAATACATATTTTTCACCCAATATGTATAAGATGTTGAATCGTTGCGTTCTTTATGTACGATAAAATTCGACATTAGTAATATGAACAGAATTGGTGCACATTAAAATGTAGATCTGAAAACGATGAATGAGTCTTGACATTTCGAACTTGACAGAATTGCATTTGAAAGCATATTTAATGTTCAAACCAAAACTGATTCATTCATTCAATTGTTTATATATATTTTGTCATCGTTGTGTATAGAGTTCATTTAAATCGTTTAATCCTCTTTTCTTGTCCAATTTTTATTAAAAAATGTATTGGAAAATTATCTTACTCAATATTTTTCAGCACAGTTTCTCTTATGAGAAACATCGACGAATACAAAAATTATGAGGAACAACACTTTCTGTAAAATAAACAAATAAAAATGCTCACCTACGATAACTTTGGAATGTATCAAGGCGGACCGGACGCAATCGACGCTGGTCCCAAGTGAGCAATAGCCTTTGCTGTCGGGCGGCGAAACGTGGATCAGTGCAATGTCAGGTTTCACGTAACCCTCGTCGAAAAGTTTCGGAATCTCATGAAGGAAAATTGGCACGCAGTCGGCTCGACCGTCGTTCACGGCCGGCCTGACATTGCCTCCGATGAACAAACTCAGCGATTTGAAATGTTCTACGTAACATATTTTTATCATCAACAAGGATTAATCTACGAGATCGAATCAATTCAATGCTATAATTAATTATTATTTAAAAAACCCTCATCATTTAGGTGGAAATGACATAAAATATCGCAAGTTTCAAAAATCGAAAGAGTTCATGAATTTCCGGAATGAAGGCTAAATTTTATTAAAAATTCCTTTGAGTGATTAACGATACCAGTTAATGTAGAGATAAATTTTGGAAGTTACAACATTTTTGAGTTTGTGAGAATTTTGAATAATTTCGGAGTTTTTTAGCTTTGAAGCTTTGAAAATTTTGGAGATATTGGAAATTTTTTATAGGGATTTGGAAGTTTTCAAGTTTAGAGAATTTTCAAGAATTTTGAAGTTTCGTAGAATTCTTCAAAAATCGTAAAGTTTTCAGATAGTTTCGGAAACTTTGCAACTTCTGACATTTTTTAATTTCAAAGAATTTTGAAGTTTCGTAGCTTTGAAACTTCGAAATTTTTGGATGTATCGAAGTTTTAGAGATACTGAGGATCTCAAAGTTTTAGAGATTTTGGAATGATGAAGTTCGAAAAATTTTTCAAGTTTTATAACATTTCGAATAAATCGTGAAGTTTTCAGATAATTCCGGAAATTTTGGAAGTTCTGACATTTTTGAGTTTGTGAGAATTTTGAATAATTTCGAAGTTTTGTAGCTTCGAAGCTTTGAAAATTTTGAATTTCTCGAAATTTTTGAGAAATTGGACATTTTCAAGTTATATGGATTTGAAAGTTTTCACGTTTAGAGAATTTTCAATAATTTCAAAGATTCGTAGAAATTTTCAAAAATCGTCAAGTTTTCAGATTGTTTCGGAAATTTTGCAACTCCTGACATTTTTGAATTATACAGAATTTTGCAGTTTCGTAGCTTTGAAGCTTCGAAAATTTTGGATGTATCCAAGTTTTGGATATACTCTCCATTTTCAGTGCATTTTTCCGACGTTTCAGGTCACCAATTAAAAATGGAATATTTTCTCACTAGTTCGACTCATTTACAACTAGATTCAAAAAACCACCACTCACTTGCGTTTTCTTTGCTGGCGAATACAGCCTCCCCCTCGAGGTGCATATGATACAAACGCACGTTCTTCACATTACGCGTGCTCCCAACCTGGGTCATTGCTCTGAGTAATTCAAGAGGAGTCGCAGCAGCTCCCTGAACGAACACGACTTTGTCTGCATTAAAATAAATCCAGAAAGAATTCAATAAATAATCATCGCTTCCTCCATAAACGGTTTATCATAATCGAACAGAAACAGCGATCATCTTTGGACTTCTCCTACATCGCAATTCGAAAAAAAAAAGATAAGACCTTGACTCTTCGCACTATTATCTCTGATAACGAACAACATCGAGCTTACAATTCGGTCCTACAGAAACGCGAATCACTCGCGAGCATTCAAGTATCCGAACCTTGTCCTACTTTTATAGCCCAGAAACCTTGGCGCTTGGCGAGAAGCACCAAATCATTAGAATACGAAATGCTCGCGTTTTTTAGCTTTCCAATATTATTTCGTTTTCAGAAAAACGGGTGTACGTGTTTATCAAGTTAATTTTTCGCGGTTTCTCTTCTAGATCGAATTTTGTACGTAAATCTTATATAGTCGGCGTATTCATGTTTTATTCGTCGTTTTTTGTTTTTGATTTTCATCACAATTACAATTCTGATTTTTTTTACAATTTCAATTTTTGTTTATTACTAGATCTTACTTTCTGATACATCTGCTTTTGCGTAAGTGTACTTATAAGTGTACTAATATGTACTGAAATATTTGTTCTTTGCTCCCAACCCATTCCACACTCTTTTGTTTTTGTTTTTGTTATCGATGAATTGTTTTTGCAATTTTTCCGAATGAACCCTCCGTTTCAAGTCTGGAGCGTACGTGAAAAATTGTGTAATTCGTATTTTCAAGCATCGGCCTTGGATTGTAAACTTGATATCACAATATGAAAATACGAGTTTAACGTGCATTGCATACGTATAAGGCATATGTTGACCAGTTATGAAACTCAAAACTCGTTCTAATTTGCAATTATTTATAGTCAATGGAGGAAGTTGGTTAGATTGATCGGGCGAATCAATTCTAGTTTGCTTTGAGCTATTTATATTTTAAGACATGATACATAAATATTATTTAGAAGAATTAAAAAAATATATCTACTTGCCGATTCGTTTTAAAGAGACGTACGAAAGTGAGAAGAAAAATTGGTTGGGAAAATCGATAATTTCTTCTACACCTCATATTATCACCACCCAACGAAAATCCACTTATTCTATTAAAGTGAGAAGAGTTTTTCAAAAAATTCCCGAACGTGAGAACTTTTGAACCATTGTAACAAAATGTAAAATAAAGAATTTTCGCAAAAGTTGATAAGATTCGCAAAGTTCTGTGAAAATCACGGGTTTTTTGATTTTCGGCAAAAATTCGGCAAAATTTTTTTTATGTTCTATAGAACATAAAAAAAAATTGACTTAAAAAAATTGTAGCTAAGAAAAAAGTGTTAATTTTGAATGTTCAACTTACAAATTTTTTTCGCGTGTTCGAACGTGTATTCAATTTCGTAATTTTTCATTTTCTATAAATTCGAAATACATAATATTCCAATGTAAATAAAAATAATTTTCATCCTATTTTTTACTACATGTAATCATTTTCCGGACGTGAGAACTTTTGAAAAATTGTAACAAAATGAAAAATTAAGAATTTTCGCAAAAGTTGATAAGATTCGCAAAGTTCTGCGAAAATTGTGAGTTTTTGGATTTTCGGCAACAAATTCGATTTTTTGTGCGAAGTTTTGTAAATAAAGTAGAATTTGATATTTTTCCATTCTTGGATTAACGTATAAATAAAACAAAATTGACTTTAAAAAATTGTAGCTAAGAAAAAAGCGTTAATTTCGAATGCTCAACTTACAAATTTTTCGCGTGTTGGAACGTGTATTTAATTTCGTAATTTTTCATTTTCTATAAATTCAAAATACATTATATTTCAATTTAAATAAAAATAATTTTCATCCTAGTTTGTATCATTTCCTAAAAAATAGAAAAAAACCCATGGTGATCGCACCTTCGTTCTTATCGCGATTTTGCCTGGTTTAATCTAAGAATTCAGGCCAATTTGTATTCATATTGTCAATTAAACGCTTGATAACGAAAAAAAACCAGTACTAATGAAATAATCTCTCGAACGTCGATAAAAATAGCTTGAAATTCCAGGAAAGAGAACAGATTGCTCAATGTATAGCTCATTGTGAAAACGCTCATTAATGATTTATTATCCCTCAGATTCTCGAATTTGTTAAGAATTAAAATCGAAGAAACCAATCAACAAGTATGCATATTTTCAAATTAAAAACTGATGAAAAGAGAAACTCCAACTTATAATTGATAACGTTATACTTTTTTGTAATGTGGTGTGCTGGGGGTCATTAGGGCGACACTTAATAAGGGTCAAAAAAATGTTGACCCCGTCGCCCCTTGAATTAGTCCAAATTAAATAAAAAATAATGGGAAATATAGGGAGAGCTCTTAATTTTGAGATTAAAACGTGCCTAATTGAGACAGCTGTTTTTGCCCATTTAAATAACATGGGAAAAATGCATGTGATTCGTCTTTTTTTTGTTCCCTTGAATATTTTAGCAATGAAAAATATGACAACCACATAAATTTTTTGGGTAGTAATACTAGTTCAAGAAAAAATGCTATTTTGACCCTGAAAATATATTCTAGATTGATAAATTGGGGTGAGGGAGGGAGTTCAGGTTTTCGAAAACCTTTTTATCTAGCAATTTGTATGGATTTTGGTTTCTATAATTCCAAGACCGAATATTTCTGCAATATTGCGTTTATTTTCGATTTGATAAATAATTATCAATTTCGAATAATTTCGCTGAAAATTTCGTGTTCCCCAAAACAAACTCCTTTTTGTACTTCGATATGTATATAAAACTCACCCGACACCAATCCAGCATTTTCGAGGGCTTCCTCAGCGGTTTTGACCCAGCAAGGCTCCTTACCGGGAATAGGCATTGACGGCTCGTTGACGTAGGTGTAGTAAGTTTTGAGCGCGTGGACGCGAGAAAATCGCGAAGCCGTCAAAAGAGTCCGGGTTAAACTGCTCACTTGCTTGAGGGCAGCCATTCCGAATATTTATTTTACGTTCTGCCGGTTGCCAAACACGGTAACGACTAATTTCGCGATTTTCTGAGTCGTTAACAAATTTCGCTTCTTTTGAGCTCAAGCCCGCGTAACCCGCGAACACTCGCGAACTTAGCAAACGTCAAACATACACTGCACTGACTGCACCGCAACTTGTTTTCAGAAGCAAACCCAAGCAAACCACGAAAACCCGCACAGGAAACTGAAGTCTGAACTGTCAAGCTGAAGGAATGGAGAGGGAGGGGGGGCTATATTATTCTGCGACTGCAGTTTCGTCTGGTTTCGTCCTATAGGACGAATATGGCGGCGTAGTTCGCAGAGATATGAGTCGCGGCTGCGTTCCATTCTAGAATCGTCTGCAATAGTAAATTATAATTCACAATCACAAATTGTGATCCGCGCACTTTTGCAGCAGTATATATATCTATATATAAACAACCACGTGATCTCACGTGCCTCGTTTGATCACTGTCTCTTTCCCTCTCAATCTCTTATATCTTTGTTCCACTCATGATATAAATCTTCTTTTTCATTCTACTCGATTTAAAATTTATTTTAAAACATCGCAATCAACTCTAAAAAGAAAATAAATGACGCTTTACGAGTTTAAATCATGATGTTTTTTGACATTTTTTTGTTGAAACTGTTTTTTTATTGAGATCGATATTACATACTGCCGTCTCTCTCTTATCAGCGCATGACAGTGAAAACGCATGACTTCTGCTGTGTTTTGCTGGGTGTTTCTGGCTTGAGTTCCGTTCACCTCAACTGAAAGTATAATAGTTAACGAAAAAATGACTACCAAAACGATTGGAATCCAGCAAGCCCGGAAGGAACAATATCTCGCTATTACTCGGGATTATGTGTCGAACCCGCGACTCAGTGAGTAGCCAATTTTACGGGTTTTTCGAGCCCGAAATCGTTACCCCAAGATTCATTTTCGAAGTGGGCGTAGCATTTGTTCTGATCGATCTGGCACTCGTGTCAGCTGATGCTTGCAGTTTTGACACTGTGGCTCCTATAGCTTTCTTATTTTTTGTTGTTGAGAAATTGCCATCGTTCGTTTAGATACGTTGATTTGTTTTTTAGTGAAAGTGTGTCGAAATTTTTGACGGGTCGCGCGGGTGCGGATTGTCGAGTCGTGTCACGACTGTCATGTGACTGCATATGTGGTTGACAGGAATCCCCCCCATTGGTTATCGAGCAAAATAAAAACTGAGGTTGAAAAAATGGGGTTCATTAACCTTTTTTCCGGAAATAATGCGTTGGGAAAATATATTGGAATGTTTCAGAGTCTTTTTTTAGCGTGAAATTATTGCGGAGATAATAGAAATACAGGGAAATTGATGAATAAATAAAGCAACTCCCAAATTATAACCATTCGATATTCATTTCAAGAGTCAAAAAAATTCAGATTTCAACATTTGGTTAGATAAAACAATTGAAATCGATGGTTGAATAAATTGAATATTTTAATTCTAATCTAAAAGTTGAAATACTTCGATAACAAAATAATACAAAAAGTGTGAAACTCAAAAATTTCTGAATTGAAAATTGAAAGATTCAAAAACCGCAAATTTCCGCGGAGATTCGTATGTTCAACATCGGAAAATCAACCATTTAAAACTTCGTAATTTCGAAGACATTTGAGACATTTTATAAAAACCCCCCCCCCCCCCCCCCCCAGCCGTCCAAAATTTTTTCGTACATAAATTCAGTACGAACTCGCGAAAAACAGTTTCGGTATTATTCGATGTGTATTAACATGTCCGACTTTGAAAAAATCGTATTTGTTCATAACAATTGAAAATTTTGTAGTTTGGATTGTGAAAAAAGAATTTTTTACTATTTTTATTAAAAGTTCATACGATTTAAAAAATTGTATTATCAGGAATTCTGTGTGTACCTCAATTGAGTTTTTGAATAATCGATGGTTGGAAATATTCCATTTTTTTTCACATTCGAACTTTCTAAAAATTATAACTCGAAAAAAATACGCGTAGATTATTTTGTTCTAAAGAATGCTAGAAAAAAATTTCGAAGATATTCAAATTTAAGTTTTAAGTCTGACGTGGAATGACCCATATATTATATGCTTGATATTATTATACTTGAGAACGTTTTCACTCCAGGATTATTCTAGTCAAATTTAGTACTCGTAAACAGAGGAAATTTCATTTTGCTTTACAAAATGTGCCGTCAGTGTTGCTCCTGGGGGCCTATTTTTGAGTTCGACTCACTTTATTTTCGATCCAAAATGTAAATAGATCGAAAATTATGAATCACAAAATCAGTATTGTGTGTACATAATCGTTAATTATATGATAATTATTCGATATATCGAAAATAGTCTATGGAATTGATATAATACAACTTATTATTATACATAAAATATCGATTTTTCGATCTGCTATTTTTGATCTACTTTACATTTGTGATCGAAAATAGTAGATCGAGAAATCCATATTTTATGTATAATCATCAACATAATTATATTATATTAATTCGATATACTACTTTCGATATATCGAATACTCATTAATTATTATGCAATTAATGAAGAATATTTATAGATGAAATATTGATTTTTCGATCTATTATTTCCGATCTACTTCACATTTTTGATCGAAAATGTAAAGTAGATCGAAAAATTAATATTTCATATATAAATCGTCAATTATATTCATTCGATATACTATTATCGATATATCGAATAATTATCATATAATTAATGATTATCATGATTATACATAAAATATTGATTTTTCGATCTACTTTACATTTTCGATCGAAAATGTAAAGTAGATCGAAAAATCTATATTTTATATGTAATCGTTAATTTGTATGCTAATTATTTGATATAACGAAAATAGTAGTTTGAGATGATATAATATAATTTATATTTTATATATACTCATTAATTGATCATTATATTACATTAATTCGATGTACTTTTATATATATATATCGAATAATTATCATGTAATCAACGAGTATACATATGTACTATTGATTTTTCGATCTATTATTTTCGATCGGAAATAAAGTGGGTCGAACTCAAAAATAGGCCCCCTGGTGCAAATCCCACCTGACGAATCTCAAAAAATAAGGAAATACCCAAATCAACTTTTCGATTACAGCGTATAAAACGGTGTCGGGCGTAAATGGCCCACTCGTCATCCTCGATGAAGTCAAGTTCCCTATGTACGCCGAGATCGTACAGCTCAAACTTGCAGATGGCTCGTACCGTGCTGGTCAAGTTCTCGAAGTGTCCGGATCCAAAGCCGTTGTCCAGGTAAAGAAATGACGAAATGCTCGAGTTCATATTCGACATTTCATTGGAACGGTTTTCAGGGAGACGAAATGGCACGACAGCATCTAGGCCTCGCGCTCGCGATGTCTTATCCCGAAAAAACGTATATTTCACGTTACTTTCTGGAATATTAAATTTATAAAGTTCGGTATTTCAATTTTCAAACCTGAACTCTCTTCATTTATTCAACTTTCCAATCAGGGAAGTTGTCAAAGTCGAAGTCGCAGAATAAATTCTACATTGAAATTTAAGAGACACGTATTTTTTCTTTTTGCTAAAAAATTCGGTTTTTCGGAAAAATCGCGATTTTAATTTTGGCTGTTCAAATCGACGTGATCTCACTACATCGCGAATTTTTTTTTTAATTTGTTAAAACTTCCACAAAAATTGATAAACTTGGACCATTCGTCTCGCAGAATGTTCATAGGAATAATTGACAGCCCGAACACCTAAAATCTTGATTTAATATGTATCATCGGAAACGCAAAATATGAAAAAATTGTTCAAATAAAAAAATTTTAAATTTCCACATCTTTTTTTTCTTCTGAATTTTTTTACATCCATGACAAGGTTCAAACAATGTCTGATGAAAATCCCAGCACCCAAGTATAATTTGTTCGCTGATATGAATTTTTTTTCGAAAAGCTCAGGTCTGTCATATTTCAGCTTGTTATACAATATTAACTTTATCGCTCTCATTTTATCGTCTTAAATGCGTAAGAGTTGTTATATCTGGCTGTATTGAGTATTTCGGAGTACTAGAACAAAATTAATTAAATATTAGCCGTTCATATAAGTCGTGCGTTTTGTAGTAATTTCTTCTACCGTGTGTCCCATAACACACACGCGCGCTTTTTTTTATTGCGTAGAGAGATGACGATCGTTCAACTTTTTTAAATACTCCTCAAGGTTTTCGAAGGCACGTCGGGAATCGATGCGAAAAACACGCATTGTGAGTTCACGGGGGACATCCTGCAAACCCCGGTTTCTGAAGATATGTTGGGTCGAGTTTTCAATGGGTCCGGGAAACCCATTGATAAAGGGCCGCCCATCCTCGCTGAGGCCTACTTGGATATCCAAGGACAGCCGATCAATCCCTGGTCGCGTATCTATCCGGAGGAGATGATTCAGACGGGAATATCAGCGATAGACGTCATGAACTCCATCGCTCGAGGGCAAAAAATTCCCATTTTTTCTGCTGCTGGTCTGCCCCACAACGAAGTAACTAAAAACTGTAACTAATAACATCGAAATGGCAAAGAGAAAACTTCAAACTTCTCCAAAACTTCTTAATTCCAGAACTCGGAAACTTCGGAATTCTTCGAAGCTTTTAAAAATTTCATAAGTTGTCAAATTTCTGAAAACTTCAGAATTCTTTAAGGTCGTATCTTTGATTTTCAAGTTTCCAAATTTTTCGCTGAAAATTTGTATACCTGTAATTGAACGTATTTCTGATACGTTTGCAAAATTTTAAGTCGATTGACTGACTGCGAAAAGAAATATTTAATGTCAAAGTCGACTCCAAATACACAGGGGGTATAGGGCTCAAGACCCTATATTCATTATATTGAAAAAACGGGTCCGGATTTTCCAATAAAAAATATGCAAAAAGAAGCGCTAGACGTTAGCTACAAGTTAGTGTCAAAAATTTCATGTTACACTGATTAGTTTTTCCAAAAATCACGCTTGAATGTCAAAAATCGCCGTTTTTGAGAAAAATTACAGCTAGAATGAGTAGATATATCACATAAGCAGACACAACCTCGAAGTTTCATTGGCTGTCATATGGGGAATTGTATTGTGATGTCGATTGTGATATGCATAGACAGGGGGTATATATGGATATATGATACGAGTACAATCCGAAAAAACTTTTGGAATCGATTGTACCAAAGATACGACCTTAATGCTCCCAAATTTTTCTTAAATTCGTCAGAACTCGCCAGAATTTCAAAATCCCAAAACTTCAGAACGTTTGAAATTTTAGACACTTTATAACATCCTTAAACTCATAAAATTCCGAAACTTGCATTAAAACTTAAAAACTCCCGCAACTTGAGAAATGCCAAAACTTTCCAATATAAAAACTCCAAAATTTTTGAAAACTGCCAAATTCCGAAAAACTAAATCGTCGATTTTTCTGAAATTTTTAAAACTTCGGGACTTCATAATTCTGCAAAACTTTAACACTTAAATACTTAAATAAGAATGAAGATTAACGTGATAGTAACGGAAATTTCGTTACAGCTAGAAATATAACGTTTTAGAGTAGCGCGTTACTTTCAATCCCTGGAATTAGCACATCTTCCGCGAGTGTTTTCATTTACACAACGTTTTTTTACAAACGTCGTTAAGGTTGTTCTGGAGCAAGTTTGGTTTTATTAATGTGGTGCGCCTGAGCCCTATGCTATAGCATGAAATGTTTGAAGGCGTGCCAATAAAGCAGAATGAAAATTTTACCACTCCAAAAAATTATTAAATTTAGTTGTAGATATTGATTTGATTCATTGACCGAGCAAAACGTATCAAAATAATATAATTTTATGTCGTTACCGCCGAAATTCTTTACATATGCATAGTAAAGAATCGTGAAATTCCGTCACGAAATGCGACAACGTCACATACTCGGTCCTTTTCCACCATACGTTCCGTCTTATATTCTTTTGATTCTCTTTCGCACCCATCTTTCGTATACCTAGCGCGAACGCAAATGCGACGTTGCCAAGTTTCTTGCGCGCTAGAGAGCACGACGACGGAATTCCGTGTTTTTGTCACTCTTGACCTCAATATTTCGGTTTTGAGTATGGCACCAAATTTTGAAGTGACTAAATTGTTCAACACCGTTTAAAGTACAGTTTACAAAGTTTTTCGAGAAAATCCCTTTATGAGAAGTATTTTATTCAATACAAAACATGGACATATTTTCGTCAGCGCCATAAGAGCCCATGCATTTTCGCGCAATTTTCATTCACGTTTATTATATGCCGAAACAATGAGCAATTAAATTAATTTCCTAACGAACCAAATAAATACGCTATACTTAGTTTCAACGTCATACCTTGCACTGTTCTAGATCGCCGCGCAAATTTGCCGCCAAGCCGGCCTCGTAAAAGTCCCCGGGAAATCGGTTCTCGATACCCACGAGGACAATTTCGCCATCGTGTTCGCCGCCATGGGCGTGAACATGGAAACTGCGCGGTTTTTCAAGCAGGATTTCGAAGAGAACGGTTCCATGGAGAACGTGTGCTTATTTTTGAATTTGGCCAACGATCCTACGATCGAGCGCATCATAACCCCGCGCCTCGCCTTGACCGCCGCCGAGTTTTTGGCTTACCAGTGCGAGAAGCATGTCCTCGTTATCCTGACCGACATGTCCTCTTACGCCGAAGCGCTCCGCGAAGTTTCGGCCGCTCGTGAGGAAGTTCCCGGGCGTCGTGGGTTCCCGGGTTACATGTACACGGATTTGGCCACGATTTACGAAAGGGCGGGGAGGGTGGAGGGTCGGAACGGCTCCATCACCCAGATCCCGATTTTGACGATGCCCAACGACGACATCACTCACCCGATTCCCGACTTGACGGGTTACATTACAGAGGGACAAATTTACGTGGATCGTCAGCTGCACAACAGGCAGATCTACCCACCAGTCAATGTCCTGCCGTCTCTTTCGCGTCTGATGAAGTCGGCTATTGGGGAAGGGATGACGCGAAAAGATCATTCCGACGTTTCCAATCAGTTGGTAGGTTCTTTTACTTGTTTTGGTTGTGTGTATCGGAAGGGCGGAAATCTTAATAGTGTTGAGTGTTGCTTTTTTCGGAACGCGTTTTTTTTGCAGAAAATTACTCTCTAGAGTAATGCGAACCCGAACGTAGTTAAAAAATCGCGATTGGATATAGTATCTCCCTGTAATTATTTATTTATTTGAATACCAACAGGCGTTCAGAACAAAATTACATAAGATTAGGGGCCGTGCTTGAATTACGTAAG